>BPTQ01000007.1:356572295-356673889 GCA_019973895.1 Chrysanthemum seticuspe | reverse complement strand
CTGGGTTTAAATTCCATTTGTGGTGGTACGATTTTGTAGCTGTAGGAATCCCTGCCTCCCAACACGACTGAACTTCCGTCTGCCAAGACCTGGTTAGATACCTGTAGTGCATTTTATTTTAGTACATGATATTATTTTAAACATGATATTAATTATTGTATTAGTAACACACCATCTAGTATCAGCAAGAGCACCAATTTTGGTGTTAAAGTCTCCATTAGGATCATCGTTAGCGATCACTCGAATAGCTTTATCACCACTGAAGGTACCTCCAGTAGCCATTAGGTTACCATTTGGCCACAAGTTTCCGGACGAGCACCATGCGTCACCATGTAACTGCATAATTTCATTGATATTAGTGCCTCGTATTTCAAGCAAGTTCAGTTCCAAGAAAACATGAAATCTTATAAAAAAAAGTATAAATCTTTTAGTCATATAAAAATAAAATTAAATGGATAATTGAAATTCATATGTTTATTTATTTTGTTCCTATGAATTTATGAACAGATATTATGGCTGAAACCACCCTTGCCTAAGATGAGCTAATGAATACAGTATATAGTTAAAACAAATAAACACTAACTGTAAGTGGCCTGTATTTTAAGGTCTTCCAGTCATAAGCGATGGCATGAGCATAACAATCAGGCTGATTATTTGCATCTGGGTTATTAGGGAAAGCAGTTCCCTCAGGTAATTTAAACCCCGAAGGCCCAAGTGACGTGGTATCAAACCAAGTTCCCTCAGGTAATTTAAACCCCGAAGGCCCAAGTGACGTGGTATCAAACCCTACGACCTGATCATTAGGCATCAACTGGAGTTGCATGGCAGCAACACCAGCATTAGGATTGTCAATTACCCATGCCCCCATAAATTCAAGCTCAATTGCTGGCTTTGCATAATCAGATGCACCAATAAAACACTTGGTTTACAAATTTATCATATGATTTAAAATTACTGGAAACATATATAAGACTGAATAGTAAAAAATGTGTACTTACATGTATACTGGGTGACCTCTGGGCACCTTCAGGTGTTCATCTAACCTGTGATAGTGTATCAGTTGCAGGGTCTAACATTAGAGATCACAAAAATGAAGATCACCATTAAATATTTCAAATATGTTATTCACACACTGTATAGTTTTATTATCAAGATCAGTATCATTTTTTAAATATTTGATTAGTAACTGTAATGACAACACAATTTAGAAAGCGAGTATAACTTAATTGTTGCCTACATCTCTTGACAATAAAAGTTTTTCCTAATATTAATAGCACAATTATGCAGTTGTACGTGATGTGTTGAGGCATTTCATGCTCATGTGAGGAAGGATGTTGATTGGCTTTTCTAAAGATTGCAGCCCTTTGTTTTGGTTGACATTGAACTAACGGAAGGTTTGCTTGAGTCACCAAACACATAGTTCACTGAGGGTCTAAATTCTGGTGTGCTAGTAGCATCAACATAGAGTCTACTTGAAGCTTCATGTGGTGGTGAGCCTATACAGTACTTCTGTAAGAAAACACGGTACTTCATAAACAAAGTTATTTTCATCAAAGAAAAAGAACAACGTATGCTAAAATCAGATTCATAATTCAAACTTTAACATCGTCAAAAGGAAAGCTCTCACGTTCCTTTTTAAAAGTAAATTTTCAATAAGCTCGGTTGAAAAAACTCTATTTCTAATATCCATATAAGACCAGTGACAATGATGGGGATTGGGTAAGAAGGAATACATGAGTTAGATATCTTAAATCAGGTTCTGGTCCATGATGCTAGGTTACTTAATTATGAATGTGTTCATCTGAGAGTACACTGTCTAGAAGAGTATACATGTGGACCATATAGGGATGAGACTTCCATTTTCACTTCTTCAACTTGTGTTACAGTTGAAACAATCCATGACTTTCTTCTATTTTCGTCTGAATCAACTACAGCATCCTGTTAGGAGTGAATATCACCTGTTCCAGTGACCTTGATTGTGGATTTGAAGCCATTATATTCATCTGTATATATACTACTATCCTACAAACCACTCCAAGTGACGTCTCTAAGGAATCGACGCTACTGAGAATGCCTAGCTTTTTATAATTCAAATCTGCAGACATGATAAAATATAGATCCCATATTTATCTATCTTTCCGCATCATGGTTAGCTCATAGCCTCAGACTTCTTTCCGTATACCAATATAAGAGCATGCAGATACGCAAATACCAATGTGATACAAATATATAAAATTAATAAAAATATAGCAGCAAATAAAACCAAGACAAAATTAGAAATCTACCTTCCTTCCTTCAAGGCACAAGCTGCACATAAACACCCTATGCTGGTGAAACAAATGACCCTTAAGCTGGTTAATATCACGAAACCTAGATTTTCTCTTTGAAGCATTACCCGCATTCTCCTCCACCTTGTCACATACACTACACAAAAGCCTACACATCGCCTTGATCATCTTATACTGTTCCAAATCATTAAAGTAGGACTATGTATCTTCATGATACCAATACTGTCCAGATCGACCTTCCTTATCTTCCGCAAGAAACATAGTAAAGTCATTTATAGTCTTAGTGTGGTCCCCTAAAGCCTGCAAAACATCCCACAGTCATACATACAAATCAGCAGTTGCCCGAAATGACTGGATACACAGCTATTTTATTTGAAAATAATCAGATATCATTACATCCTTCATTACATTTTGACTGTCCCGATTTCTAAGCATGGTAATCAAGATAATCAGTTCCAAACACATGAATCCAAAAACTCACTAACATAATATTATTCCATTTAAAACACATAATGTTAATAGTATCTTACCATCAATGGACACCCATTCGCTAACCTTTCTCACTTGGCACCATTAATAAAATAAACCACCGTCAAATTGGAACTCACTTAACACATTACCAAGTTTGATCTCCTTGTATCCTGCTATGACTGAGTGATCATTCAGCGTGTGCGTCGAAAAAGGTTTCTGATTCATCATCATCCTGCAGTTACATGAACCACGGATAAGTTATACAGTGAAAAAACTAAATTTGACTTCTTCTGTCAAATAGATTTCAGAATTTCAAAGTAAAAGCCTATGATTTGATTTCAGGGAAACTTACATTCAGTAAATCCAGAGAGTTTTGTACTTTCGATATATCAAAGGAAGCAGGATTTCTAAAACCACCACAGACCCTACTCATAGATTATACATTTTCAGGCATCCGTTGTGAGGCTGAAGTTTTTAACACACGCGGCGTCACTGAATCGCTACTTTGGGTTAGATGGCCACCATGTTTCGGTCTTCTGGTTGCCCACACGAAACCTCCATTTGAAGCTGTAGTTTGTGTAGGGAGTGCACAAATGCCATCAGATTGAGAAATTTATGTAAGTTGTACAAACGCCGACACTGAATTATATAGCATTTAAAAATTGTTATGATCCATATAAATGCCACTAATACGAATAACTTGCTATATCCATAGCAAACTTCATAGCTGTTATTGGATTTTGTGCACCTTTCCTCTTTAAAAATAGACGAAGATCACCCTACAAAATTCAAAATCGATATGGATATAAAAGAACCGTGAATAATATCTAGGTTTCTGAGTTCTGGGTACCTCAAAGAAGATGCGTATAAATATAACATTAAACTCGAAGGTAAAAGGATATGGATTATGCAGAGAAAATAGACCTTTGGAAATCTCAGCGCAAAATTAAAGTAAGTGACCTCATGAAATTATATCAAGCAAACCTGAAGAGGATTATGAATCCATAAGCCTCTGCAACCATTCCTACTATTTGAGATAACTTATCGTAAACCTGCAAACACAAAAGAAGATCAACATGAGAGAATTGAGAAAAAAAGGCTTAGGAAAAGATTAAATTAGGGTTTGGAGAAGAAAATTGTACTTGTCCATAACCTGTTTTTGTCACTTAAACAGATAATTAACATGACATCTGGAAGAGAAGACATTCATATACTCTATACAAAATTAAGTAACGACAGCAAGTAAAAATACACATGAACAACAGGTAAACATAAACAACCGTAAACATAAATATGAACATACTGTTTGTGAACATAAACATAAACTATAATGTATTGTTTGGAACCTGTAAACAATGATATTAGAGTTTTGAAAAAAAAAATAACCGAATGATATTAGGGTTCTGTAAAAAAATATATAATGAATTAATTAAGAAAAAATATATATTTAAGGAAAAGATATATGTATAATAATTTTAAAAAAGACAATTACTAAATATAATTTTTGTAGATAAATTGTATTTAGTATAGGATTCCAATATAATTATAGGCATTTATAGATTATAATATGCAACATAATTATCAAAATAACTTCTTGCCTAAGTGGTAAACACACAAGTTATTTATCCAAATGACCAAGGTTCAAACCTTGCAAGGCCCCCTTTTTATAAATAATTTTCAAAAATATTTATTAAAAATCCGAAATTTATAAAAAAAAATTATTAAAAATCCGAAATTTATATAAAATCTAATTAAATTAAATTAAAAAATTAGTGCGGTGGACAAAAATATTGCTTAGTTGGACAACAAATGATTATGTGGCATTGACGTGGCATTGAGGTGGCATTAATGTCAAATGCCTTCTTATTCTTCTTATTTTAGTTTTACTTCTTACTGGATCCCTTCCCTATATAGAGTTAGGATCAAATAAGAAGATAAATTAAAATAAGAATGATAAGAAGAAACCACAACCACTCATTTCAGATGCATCTACAAAAATAGATGCATCTCCCCTTAAAATTCTCCCTCTTATTTAAAATGTGTGGCTAGAAATCCTTCTTATTCTTCTTGTTTTAGTTTTACTTCTTACTGGATCCCTTCCCTATATAGAGTTAGGATCAAATAAGAAGATAAATTAAAATAAGAATGATAAGAAGAAACCACAACCACTCATTTCAGATGCATCTACAAAAATAGATGCATCTCCCCTTAAAATTCTCCCTCTTATTTAAAATGTGTGGCTAGAAATCCTTCTTATTCTTCTTATTTTAGTTTTACTTCTTACTGGATCCCTTCCCTATATATATATATATATATATATATATATAGTAGCAATGCCAGGCAACCAACAAGGCTGCAGTCACACATTCCATGTGACTGCCCTGCCACGGTGCGGGCCAAGGATATGATACGCGTTTGTCAGCATATTATCATCATCGCCTATAGATTGGTATAAGGCTAAAATTCAGGCATACAATAGCGTCACCAGGCAACAGACAGTGCCTGCAAGACTTGTGTCTGAGTTACAATAAACTACCCGGCAGGATAACACCATTTTAAAGGTTTAAATTATCAGTCAGTGCACAAAGAAGTCAAACCTTTTGTGCTTCAATTATAACTGTTGTGTACACAACATAACCTTGCGTTGAGGAAACGAAGCTGCAATACAAAGAGGTAAGAGGCCCGTAAAAACATTCGTTTAGGTCATATATTTCGGGCCACAAAGGCAATAGATAACCCACAACACCAACTCCCCATCTTGTAATACAATTTAAATATTTGTAAAAAATGTGCGTCTCTACATGACCTACAAACAAAATATCGTAATTAGTTTAGCTACTAATTCTCAAACGTTTATGAACTACCATTCAATAATCTAACCCTTTACACAGACAAATATCAACTGACCATTTCGTGTATTAAAAAGGGTCAAGTCAACAATTATTGAAGTGGTGCTGAAAACCCCATGGCTGCAACCGTGAGGTCGTCGCGCCATGATACGGGTTTTGGTAAACAACACTTACAGAAACACCAAACGCTGACAGATTCCATAACCGCCTACAGTGTAGTCAAACGTCGGCCCTTTAACAATATATTACAAATCCCAAATGTCGGTTAGGTCTGCTAAAAAGGGTCAGGTCCTTTAACATCCATTTGCCGAATACTGGTCAGGAAAAGTGGAGACCAAGGAAATGCAAGACCAAGATAACATCGCAGTCATACAACTAAAAAGGCTCAGGTCAGCAGTCATTGAAGTGGTACTCAAAACCCCATGGCTACGACCGTGAGGTCGCCACGCCAAGATATGGGTTTTGGTAAAAAAAACACTTAAAAAACACCAGACGCTGACAGATTTCATCATTGCCTACAGTGTAGTCATACGTATGTCCTTTAACAACATACTCCTTTTACCGAACCTGCATTATGCACCATGTTTAATAGCCCCAAGTAATATTATTCAATAAAATATGTGTAATTTCAATTGAAAATAAATACCTATATCTGTAAAGATCGAAATCTTGTATGAAAGGCCAAACTTTGCGGTGCATGCACTATGGAAATCATAAGCGGCGATTAGTATTCGACCAAGAAAAATCAATCCCAGTACACCAGTAGTAGGATTAGTTTTTCTTGGCCGAATACTAGTCACAACATCCATTTGCCGAATACTGATCAGGAAAAGTGGAGACCAAAGAAATGCAAGAGTGAGATCACATCGCAGTCACACAACTAAAAAGGCTCAGGTAAGCAGTTATTGAAGTGGTACTCAAAACCCCATGGCTGCGACCGTGAAGTCGCTAGGCCAAGATATGGGTTTTGGTAAACAACACTTACAGAAACACTAAACGCTGCCAGATCTCATCATTGCCTACAGTGTAGTCAAACGTTGGTCCTTTAACAACATACTCCTTTTACGGAACCTGCATTATGTACCATGTTTAAATATAATAAGAATAACGTCAAACAAATACATCCTAAATCAAAGGGATCCCCTAATTTTTGCACATAAGCAAATAAAAAAAATTTAAAAACACAACAAATAAGACCTTCAATCACAGAAGAAGCTTTAAGGAAGCTTTAACCGAAGGAACATCTACCCACATTAACAGATTCATCTACATTCTCACCCAAAGAGTTCATGGCAAACATCTGATTATAAGCGCGTATATTCTCCATAAAATGGTCATTAGAATAGAGCTCTCTTATAAGGTCCGGATGTTCCCATATCATTAGAATCTTAACTCTACCTTCAAGGCAACAACGACTGTACACAGGTCCTCTAGATACCGTGCAACTGCTAAGCTTTTCCTCATCCCAAAACATAGACTTGCAATGGAGGCAAACATGATTGCAGAAACCAAACTTTACATACTCTGTTGGTGGGCCTGCTCAAAAATTATACGATCATAATCAAAGACACTAAGAGACATACAGAAGTTGTGTTTAATCAAAGGGGAAAAAGGTTCATAAAGCCTACCCGACACACGTGGAGTCCTATTATTGGTCTGCGTGTGTGGCATCTCCACATCAGGAAAAGCATGTGCTCTTCTACGCCGTCTCCTATTCGGCCCAGCGCCGCCTATATCAGAGTGCGCATGACTACGGTGCAAGGACTGTGGCTCAGCATGCAAAATATTGCATGTCTGTAAACCATGAGGTATCTCTGCATCAAATAGAGTCTGTGTTCTTCGACGGCTTTCCTAGGCATACGTGCATCGCCCATCTAAAAATGCGCCTGGCTTCTGAAAATCCAACTCAAAAGCAGACCATCCATTCGAGTGCCACCTACGAACATGCTTCCTAACTAAAAATCAATATTCACAGGGAACCGCATAAGACCTGCACCACTAAAAAAACAGGGACACGCTGGTTACAACGTGCAATAACATTTGACGATAGCTAAAAGCCAAAAAAGAGCACGAATCGTCACCAGACCGGAGAAATTATTCGAAGAAGCCCCAAGGTTCTGTCCATGTACAATTGGTTGCGCTAAACGGTCGGAAAAATTCGCAATAGCCGGCGCACTTCCATCCAAAAGCTGCACGTTTGTATGGTGATCTGCAACATTTGTAAAAAAAAATGTATACGTTGATTACGACACGCAACAACATTTGACTATATGTATACAAAATAAAAAAAAGGATTATGATCGGACCTGGGGAATTATCTGAAGAAGGCCCAGCCCCGTGTCCACATACAATTGGTTGGATTAAGCAATTAGAAACGTTGGCAATAGCCTGGGGCATTTCAACCAAAGGTCACACGCCTGTGTCATGACCTGAAACATTCGAACCCGTCCGCACCACATTGGAAGCAGCCACAGCATTTGCATTGCTAATAACATTTGTGCAATCTGTTGAAACATTTCTTCTTTTAACAGCTTCAGGTATCGTTTTTTTTCACACCCATCAAAGAACCAGCCAACCTTTTAGAACAGCGATGACCCTGGTCGTGATCTACATTGGCACAAGCATGTGTACGATTAGGCGCACTTGCCATCCCACTATCACCAACATACGCCTCCCGCACCAATAAATGACCACCACCACATTCCGCCAGCCCGATAACAGAATCCTTGTACATTTTTTCCAACACTTGAACCGATAATCGCTCATATGAAGCTACATCTTGGGAGAACACCCCTGCAACTACAAACACAATACCAAAGTATGGTACACCGTATGAACGTGATGAAAACGACAATGACACTCAGTTAAAAAAATGGTGAGAGTGCAAACCTGTTAGCAGTTTACACCTCTGACCATCACCAGACACGAGCTTTGCACCAAAACCAGAAATGCGAGGTCTCTTGCTAGACCGCCAACATTTCTACGTAACACAAACATCCAAACAAATTCCTTCTCTTTTAATACCACTTTCTCCCATGGAAACCACTGGTTCACCAGACTTTAGCAACACCTCTACCTCGCAACCACGTTCCGCCAATGAACCACAAATAGGAACTGCATAATCCACATCAACAACCAAACCATGTGCATAAAAAACAACTAGCCCTAAGGTCGTACCATGGTCAACCCTTTCTGAGTTTTCTGGGTAACCACTAACCTCACCAACTCTCTTGCATGCAGCATTCTTAGTCTTGATAATAATCACAGAAACTGCTAGAAACTGTTGAGTTTATGATATATAAAATATAATAAAACATAAAGACATCAAGAGTACACAGCGGAAGACTAAAGATCATAACAAATAAATTAATTAACTGAAAGTATGCGTAACGTACCTCTTGCGAATATCAAATCCCTCGAGCAAAGTAAAACCACCCTTGAGCAAAGCAAACCAAAGAAGTACTTATTGGTGTAAGAATAATGTCTTACAACCACGTTCTTGTACACACGAATTAACCAAACGAATCAAGCGATTGCTAGATCTAACACAAGTCCTCGTTTAAGAAAAATGAAACCAAACTCCCTTACTTTGGGGTGTTCGGCCGAAATATGGACTAGAGAGAGGAGAGGAGAGATCTAGGGTTAATTCAATGCACAAGTGTATGAAACCCTAGAACCTACCCCTCCTTATATACTAGTAGGTAAACTTAGGGAACAAGTTTGTGAATTAGGCTTTATTTAGCCCCATATGGCCGGCCACCAATGCAAGCCCAAAGCCCATTCCATAACTTTTCCAAGTTTCCATTTCTAGTCCTTCTCTTTTCCATTTAACGGTCGTTAGTCATTTTTCCGTTAAATACTTAACGATCGTTAACCGGACTTAATGTGTAATAATTAATCGTAAACATAAACATTAATTATTAACTTTAATTCTCATTCGCTAATGTGTGCAATCCCGTGGTCACGAGTTCGAATCCGGACATTCACATGTTTGTAAATATATACATTTCCAACAGCTCCCACTTGGATATGTTTACAAAACGTGAAATGACATTGGTTAGCGTCTAGCAACACGCCAATGCCCCCAGTACAACTCGTGTATGGTTTTCTGGAGAAAAACCAAGTTTGATGATTCATCATCATATTCATCCTTTTGTTTCTAATACCATGTTAATAAGAATATGGATCTTACTCATTTCTTAATTAACTATTCTGTTTCTCGCTTTATGATTTATTAAGATTACCAATTCTTCTAAACAGAAGACCTTGGGTATGGCCATACAAACATCTTAACAATCCTACGAGAGGGCCCAGTAGTATTATACTTCAAAATAAATTTGAAGGAAACAAATCCCATTTTGACTACAAGCAGGATTCATAAATTTCGCAACACTTCTGAAAACAACCCTTATAACTACCAGTTACGTGTAGCGTTAGATTGCTTCACAAAAATGCACTACATCCATGACATATCTCTTGTATCTCAAGTTAGAGGATAAATATCCATGATATACTTAATGACAAAGATCCATAAAGTATCATCATGTGAGTGGGATAAGTCCTATATTCAATTCATTGAATATCATCTGAAATTAGTCATGCTACGCATCAATATACTTTCAAGTATATTCTAACTAATACTCAAATTTGTCTTAATTCAATATCATTCCCATGTTATTGATTGACAACGGACTATTTAGAATAACTTAAGTTATTCAAGGATTTAAACATGTAAATATAGGACAACATCATAATAAATGAATAATAAACATAACAAAAATACTTTATTTCATTTCAATAATAATGTTTACAATATCCTTTTATCTAAAATACTTAGACACAGATGGGCATGAAACTACTAGCTAAACGAAGTCCAAACTTATCAGACAAATGATTAAGTTTTTCACCAGGCAAGGCCTTCGTTAACGGATCTGCTAGGTTATCATCTGTGTGAACTTTGAGCAACTCAATTTCACCTATCTCGACTTGCTCTCGAACATAGTGATATTGTCTAGGATAGTGTCTGGTGCCCTTCATGACTCCAGGTTCATGGGCAAAAGTAATTGCAGCTGAATTGTCACAATATACTTTAATAGGATTTTCAATCGACGGCATAACACCAAGCCCCGAAACAAATTTCCTTATCCAAACAGCTTCCATGGCAGCCTCAGACACCGCTATGTACTCACTTTCTGTAGCAGACATCACAACTGTTGTCTGTTTCTTACTCTTCCAATCCACAGCACCTCCATTGATGACAAAAATGTAACCCGTTTGAGACTTCGTATCATCTTTGTCACACTTCCAGGATGCATCGCAGTAACCTGTAACAGACAGTTCTGCTTCTGGATTTCCTCCATACACTATGAACATATCTCTTGTAGCCCTAAGGTACTTGAGAATATGCTTAACAGCAGTCCAGTGAATTTCACCCGGATTCTGTTGATACCGACTGGTCAAGTTTTGAGCAAACGCCACATCAGGCCTTGTGCATCGTACCGCGTACATGATAGATCCTACAGCCGAAGCATAAGGAACTTTCTTCATACGCGCCACCTCTGCAGGTGTTGAAGCACAGCCTTGGCTGCTCAAACCATGATTTACTTGCATTGGCAAAAATCCCTTCTTGGAATTTTGCATATTGAATCTCTTCAATATTTTGTCAATGTAAGCACTTTGGCTTAAACCAATTAGCCGCCTTGATCTATCCCGGTAGATCTTGATTTCGAGTATATATGCTGCTTCCCCTAAGTCTTTCATCGAAAAACATTTACCAAGATAGGCTTTCACCTCATTCAGACTTGGTATATGATTTCCCATGATTAATATGTCATCGACATACTTTACAAGGAAAGTAACATGACTCCCACTAGCTTTGTGATATACACATGGCTCATCAAGATTCTGAGTAAATCCAAAACTTTTGATTTCTCCATCGAATCTTTTATTCCATTGCCTTGATGCTTGCTTTAGTCCATAAATGGACCTCTTAAGCTTGCATACACGGTTAGGAAATAATGGATTCACAAACCCTTCCGGCTGCGCCATATAGATGTCTTCATCTAGACGGCCATTCAGAAAAGCGGTTTTGACATCCATTTGCCAAATCTCATAGTCATAGTATGCAGCTATAGCTATGAGAATCCTAATATCTCTTATGTCCGCTACAGGAGAGAATGTCTCCTCGTAGTCAATGCCATAGGTTTGAGTAAAACCTTTAGCCACCAGACGAGCCTTGTAGGTGTGTACATTGCCATCCATGTCAGTTTTCTTTTTGAAGATCCACTTACTCCCAACGACCTTAGCCTTGGGAGGAAGGTCAACTTCAATCCAGACATCATTATCTTTCATGGATTGCATTTCCCTATTCATAGCAATCTGCCATTTATCCTTTTCAGGATCAGCCATGGCAGCCTTATAGTTGGCAGGTTCATTAAGATCCCCAACCATATTTTCCTCCACCTCTACGTTAAGACATAGACGGTCAGGTGCACGTATAGTCCTTTCAGACCTACGAATGGGAACAACTTCAGGAGGAGCACCTAAGCTTTCAGGTTCTTCTTGAAGTTGGCTAGTATTTTCAGAAGGTGTTGTATCTTCTTGATCATATTCCAGATCAAATACTCTCCCACTGAGTTCTTGAGATATGAGATTCCTTTCAAGGAAATCTCCATACCTAGCCACAAAGACTTTCTTCTCAGCTGGGTAGTAAAAGTAGTAACCCATAGTTTCCTTAGGGTATCCTACAAAGATACACTTAACAGATCTGGCTTGGAGCTTATCAGGTGTGTCACGTTTAACAAACGCTTCACATCCCCAGACCTTTAAGTAAGAAAATTTGGGAGCTTTTCCAGTCCATATTTCATATGGAGTTTTAACAACCTTCTTCGTTGGAACCATATTCAAAATGCGAATAGCAGTTTCAAGGGCATAATCCCAAAAAGTAAAAGGTAGAGTCGTAAGTTCAAACATTGATCGTACCATGTCAAGTAAGGTACGATTTCTCCTTTCAGATACACCATTTTGTTGTGGAGTATAAGGAGATGTGAGCTGCTGGATAATTCCACACTCAGCTAAGTAATCTTTGAACTCTTGACTTATATACTCACCACTTCTATCGGATCGAAGAGCTTTAATCTTCTTTCCAAGTTGTAATTCTACTTCACTTTTGAAAACCTTAAATGTTTCAAAGACTTCATGTTTATGTTTAAGTAAATAAACATAACCATAACGACTGAAATCATCCGTAAAGGTTAAGAAGTAGATAGCACCACGTTTTGACACATGTCTAAGTGGACCACACACATCAGTGTGTATTAATCCAAGTAGATCAGAAGCCCTTTCCACTTGTGGTGAAAAAGGTTTCCTTGTCATCTTCCCAGCAATGTGATAAGGTTTTAAAAGGTACCTTTTTGAGGGGTCATTTAAGCCCTTATTCGATCACTTTTGTATCCGTTATTGCTTAATATCGTTCCTTTTCACTTTTTAGGTCTCTTGAAGGGAAAATGCTGGAATGATGCTTATTTGGACGAAAAGGCGCGAATATACGAAGAAAATGGCCAAAGTCAGAATCGAGACACTCAAAGCTGCTGAAACATAAGGCGACGGCGTCACTGCATATCTGCGACGCCGTCGGGAAGGAATTTTGCGACGGCTCAGAGGAAAAATTGCATGTTTTCAAGGGACGACGTCAGGTTCTAAAGGAGTAGGCCGTCGCTACTCAGACGGCCTAGATGCAGCCAAGACGGCGTCAGAGCTGAAGGGGACGGCGTCACACTCATAAGGTGACGCCGTCGAAAGGTTTACGTGGCCAAGACGAAACCCTAATGACTGCGACACGACGGCGTCACGAAACATAAGGTGACGCCGTCGCAGATGTAATCTTATATATAGAATCCGAATTTTTCAGTTTTTGTGTGTAGTCTTTTGGAGTAAAAACCTAAAACCGAACCAAGGCTTTCTTGTGCAGTATTTTAGGGTTCTAAACCCTATTATACATCAAGATAAGTATTTACTTCATTAATTTAATTATGTCTTTGATTATTTGTGTGTATGCTTGCATGTTCTCCATGTCCGGCTAGATTATTTGTGTGTTTGCTTAGGGAATATGAAACTTAATTATTGAATATTGATTGGTTGATACTTATCTTAGTTGACTAATGATCTAGAGTGCGCTAGATTATTCGTTGTGTACTTAATGCTTGAAATTTCTTTGTGAACTTTAGAATATAATTATCTAGGTAATTGTAGGATAAAGTATTCAAGGACAACCGTAGAGTAGGCGTCTATAAATCACTAGAGGATTTGTAAACAAGACCCTTTGGTAGTTTCAAAGAGTTAGGGAAATAAGCACGCCCTATAGCCTTAGAATCACAACGCAACTAGGAATAAGGACGTGACAAATCAACCATCAATAGGAGATAATCAAGGAGTAGTAAAACCTAAGTAAACACATCTTTAAACTATCATACGAGTACACATCAATTAGACATAGACTATCACAACCTTAGCTTAGATAATTAGATAATAGTAGAGTAATCGGTAGCAATACCAACCCCCCAAATCCAATACCCGAGATTCGTACCTTTTCATTTTCTAAAAAACATAAAAAGATAAAAAAATAATCTTCCTCAACCTCAACCTTAGCGTAGTAACTTCTCACTAGCATTCCTATTCCCCTAGAGAACGATATCAATACCCGTGGCTTACCCTAATTACTACACTACAACGATTAGGTTCACTGCCTAGGGTGTTATAAAACTTGCTCGAAGAAAAGGAAGTTTCCTTGACCCCGAACGACGCGTGTAGCGTTATCAAGTTTTTGGCGCCGCTGCCGGGGAATAGAATAGCTAGTTAGTAGTCCACCTCGTTTAGGTTTCTTTGCTTGATTCCTATCAAGTAAATTTTTTTTCTCATTTTTAGCTTTCTCTTAGTCTATCCCCCTTCTTCGTGACCTTTGTTCGTAACACCCATCACTTTTCACCATGGAAAATGATAACCAACAACCACGTCTTCATACCAACCCCCTTAAGCAACTTAGAACCCGCAGTTCCACCAAAACTCTTTTTGAACCATTTGCAGAACCAGAAAGAGAACTTAACAAGCGAAGAAATGCCCTCCGCAATTCAGAACATCAAGGTACTTCCATCAATTTTGATGAAGTCACGTCTGATGAAGAGTCACCTCATTCCCCACAATCCCCTGAAACCACCGTCGTTGACGATCGGAGTCAAAATGGCGAGGAAGTTCCTGCCACTCCAGCCAACGGATCCACAAATCCTCCTAAAGCGAAAACCCTCGGGGAATACTCTTCCCCCTCTGCATCTGGTTTCACCAGTGCCATTGTCTATCCTTCGGAACAGGTCAATGAGATATTGCATGCGTCTGACATTTGGTTAATCCAAAAGGCATGTCAATTCCACGGATCCCACAACGAAAACCCAATCCACCATGTCAAACAGTTTTTAAAAATCGTTGATGCTATCTATACCGACGGAGCATCTAAGGAGACATCTAGACTCCGGTTCTTCCCATTTTCTCTTCAAGGGCAAGCCAAGGAATGGTTCGATAAGCTCCCTCCAAGGTCTATTTTCACATGGGAACAACTCTCAACCAAGTTCACAAAAAAGTTCTTTCCCCCTGGAAGAATTGCAGCAGTTAGGAGCAAAATTCTGCACTTCCATCAAACAGATGAAGAATCTATCACCGACTCCTGGAGTCGTTATAAAGATCTTATTCAGCAAGCCCCACACCACGGTATCGACCTCTGGTTGCTTGTTCAAATCTTTTACGACAATGTCTCCCGGAAGGATCAAAAAGGGATTGATTTCTCAACTGGCCGAAGAATAGTGAACCTCACTGCGGAAGAAGGGTGGAACCAAATTGAGGAATACATTCAATACCAGGACAGCCATTGGGACAAACCAACGAATGCGTTAAGCATCTCTACTTTCTCAAGTAAAGAGCTATCCTTCGATGATCGGATCGAGAAAGCACAAAAGAAGTTAGCTTATCTCAATAGATCGCCTGAACCAAAAAGGCTAATTAACCCATACCTCATATGTGACGTTTGTGGAGCGCCACACGAGAGCGATGAATGCGATGACGCCCTCCAAGAGAGCGTACTTCTTTCTAGTCATGACATCTATGATGACCCCTCACTCCTCGCGTTCTATCAAAATGATGAATGTGATCCTTGGGGCAATCTAGAATGGAAAACTGAAGGAAGGGAAGGATCTGAATACTCCACCCGTGACCTCTTTGAAGAAGAACTCGGGCAGTTTACCATGGAAGGGAACACACTCTTAAAAGGTCTTGGGGAGTTTATCCGAGAGCAGCAAGCTGAATTAGAAAGTCAATTCACCAACCTTCACGAAAGAATAGGTGGATCTGGCCCAGCCCCTCACGATCCCACTTGCGCAATCACCACTCGGTCAGGAACCACTACCAAGGACCCCCCACATCCTAACCAGACCCCCACCACACAAGGACCCGTGTTAGGAAATGAGACAATTCCTGAACCACTTTCAACTCCTCATGATCCTCCGCCGCAAACACCAGCACCAGCCCAACGAACAACTCTCGCTCGAATTCCCTATCCCTCTCGTCTAAAAAACCAAAAGGCTGAAGAAGACAATGAAAGAATATTGTCTTATTTGAAACAAACATCCGTCAACATACCACTCCTCGATGTATTTTATCACATCCCTAAACATAGTAAATACTTCAAGAAATTGATATCTAATCGGAAGAAGCTTGAAGGGTTGATATCATTAGGAGAAGAATGTTCGGCTATCATCCAGAAAAGCCTGCCCAAGAAGAAGGAAGATCCGGGCAGCTTTACCATTCCTTGCTCTATAGGGGCACTTTCGATGAAAAACGCCTTGGCTGATCTTGGAGCAAGCATTAACCTAATGCCTCACTCCATGTTTCTTAAACTCGGATATCCAGGACTGAAACCCACTAGGATGAGTATCCAATTGGCTGATCGATCAATCAAATATCCCATTGGAGTTTGTGAGAATGTTCTCGTAAGGGTAGGAGAATTCAAGTTCCCAGTCGATTTCGTAATTTTAGAAATGGAGGAAGATAACTCTGTCCCAATAATCCTTGGCAGACCTTTCTTAGCTACAGCTCGTGCCATCATTGATGTTCATGATGGTAAACTCACTTTACGAGTGGGGTCAGAAAGCTTAACCTTTGACATTAAGGATTCTATGAGGCATTCCTCCTCCTGCGGTCATCCGGTATATTTAGTTGAGGAAGTTGATGAATTTGTTGATGACATAGATGGCTGCATTGATGAGCATCTATTAAACGAATTCATGAATAATGATAACAACGAAATATACAACAACCAAGAAATGGAAATGGTCGGAGCTGTTTCTTTTTATCCGCGTCAGGATGAAATTGAACCTATTGAGCTTCAGAAACAGGAAAACAAGCTAAAACCATCAATCAAAGAGCCCCCTACCCTGGAACTAAAAGATCTCCCGAGTCACCTGGAATACGCCTTCCTTCAAGGAGAAGACCAACTTCCTGTCATCATAAGCTCTTCGCTAACCACTAGTCAGAAAGAGAAGCTCTTAGAAGTCTTAAAAGAATACAAGGGGGTGATTGCATGGAGTGTTGCCGACATCAAGGGAATTGATTCTACATTCTGTACTCACAAAATCCTCATGGAGGAAAATTACAAACCAACCGTTCAACCACAAAGACGGGTAAACCCTAACATCAAGGAAGTAGTGAAAAAAGAGGTCATTAAGCTTCTAGATGCAGGTCTCATCTACCCCATATCAGATAGCCCATGGGTCAGCCCGGTCCAAGTGGTTCCAAAAAAGGGAGGAATGACGGTTGTAAAAAATGAGAAGGGCGAGTTGGTACCGCAAAGAACAGTTACTGGATGGCGTGTCTGTATTGACTACAGAAAGTTGAATGATGCTACTCGAAAAGATCATTTTCCCCTACCATTCATTGACCAAATGCTCGAAAGGTTAGCCGGGCATGAATACTATTGTTTCCTTGATGGCTTTTCAGGATACTTCCAAATTCCCATTGCCCCTGAAGATCAGGAAAAAACTACATTTACATGTCCTTACGGGACGTTTGCCTACAAGCGAATGCCCTTCGGGTTATGTAACGCACCCGCTACCTTTCAGCGGTGTATGATGGCCATTTTCCACGAACTGATTGAGGACAGCATGGAAGTCTTCATGGACGATTTCTCGGTATTTGGGAATTCATTCGACATCTGTCTTTCCAACCTTAGAAAGATGTTGAAACGGTGCGAGGAAACCAATTTGGTTTTGAATTGGGAGAAATGTCATTTCATGGTAAAAGAAGGAATTGTTTTAGGGCATAAAGTCTCTGGGAGTGGAATTGAGGTCGATAGGGCAAAAATTGAAGCGATTTCCAAACTCCCCTATCCTACTACCGTAAAAGCCATTCGCAGCTTTCTTGGTCACGCAGGTTTTTATCGAAGGTTTATTAAAGACTTCTCAAAAATTGCCCGGCCAATGACACAGCTTCTTGTTAAGGATGCCCCTTTTGATTTTTCTGGAGAATGCAAAGAAGCATTTAACCGACTAAAGAAAGATCTCACTCAAGCACCTATAATGGTCACCCCTGACTGGTCTCAGCCATTCGAAATCATGTGTGACGCTAGTGATTATGCTGTCGGAGCTGTGCTCGGCCAAAGGAAGGAGAAGCATTTTCAACCAATCTACTATGCTAGCAAAACCATGAATGTAGCACAAGAGAATTATACGACCACTGAGAAAGAACTTCTTGCCGTTGTTTTTGCCTTCGACAAGTTCAGGCAATATCTCGTCCTTTCTAAGACTGTCGTTTTCACCGATCACTCCGCCTTACGCTACTTGTTCTCAAAACAAGATGCTAAACCCCGGCTCATTAGGTGGATCTTATTACTTCAAGAATTCGACATTGAAATTCGGGATAAAAAGGGAGCTGAAAATCTCGCTGCTGATCATCTATCACGCTTGGAAAACCCTGATAGAGATGAATTAGATCGCACCGAGATTCGCGATTTTTTTCCCGAGGAACGGCTGATGGCCATAAAGGAGATTGAGCCATGGTATGCGGATTATGCCAACTACCTTTCCAGTAGGGTTTTGCCGAATTACATGACCAAGCAAGATAAAAAAAAGTTCTTCACTACATTAAAACATTACTTCTGGGATGAACCCTTCCTCTTCCGCATATGTCCCGACCAAATCATTCGACGTTGCGTGGCCGGTAAAGAGATTGATCGAGTTCTGAAAGAATGTCATGCAGGACCATCTGGAGGACATCATGGTGTGAATGTCACGGCACGAAAGGTTTTTGATGCCGGATTCTATTGGCCTACTATTTTTCGAGATGTTAAGAAATTAGTTCAAATGTGTGATGCATGCCAACGATCAGGAAATATCTCGCGACGGGATGAGTCACCTCAGAACTATATCCAAGTCTGCGAAATATTTGACGTTTGGGGAATAGACTTCATGGGACCTTTTCCATCTTCTGGAGGAAATGAATACATTCTCGTGGCTATCGACTATGTATCCAAATGGGTAGAGGCTCAAGCCCTTAGAACTAATGATGCGAGGGTAGTTATCCACTTTCTAAAAAAACTCTTTGCACGATTCGGGATCCCCAAAGCATTGATCAGTGATAGAGGGACTCACTTTTGCAATGCTCAAATGGAAAAGGTGATGAAGAAGTATGGCGTCCCACATAGGTTTTCTACTGCATATCACCCTCAGACAAATGGGCAAGTAGAAAACACAAATAGGGCATTAAAACGAATACTTGAAAAGACGGTCCACCAGAATAGGAAAGACTGGGCATTCAAGCTAGATGAGGCACTCTGGGCATTCAGAACTGCTTACAAAACACCTATTGGAACAACCCCTTTTCGCTTGGTTTACGGAAAGGCATGCCACCTCCCCATCGAACTGGAGCAAAAAGCATATTGGGCAATTAAGGCCTGCAATATGGATTATTCTGAAGCAGGGTCAAATCGGTTCTTACAACTCCAAGAATTGGATGAACTGAGGCTGGAAGCATACGAATCATCAATCACCTACAAAGAAAGGGCAAAAAGATGGCATGATCAACGAATAAAGAATCCTAAAGAGTTTTTGGAAGGAGATAAGGTGCTCTTGTATAACTCAAGACTAAGATTATTTCCGGGAAAACTCAAATCCAGATGGTATGGCCCCTTTTCAGTAAGAAAGCAGATGAGCAATGGGGCGGTGGTGTTACTAGACCATGAGGGAAGAGAATTCACTGTTAATGGACAACGGGTGAAGCATTATCAATTGGATAATATTGAAATGATGAACGATGAGGACATTGTTTTAGAAGAAGAGGGCGGTGATGCAAAAACGTAGGAGTAGGACTACGAGTCTAGCTACAAGACTCTTTAATAAAGAAAAGCGCTTCGTGGGAGGCAACCCATGCTTAATTGTTTGCTTGTTAGTGTCATATATCTTTTATTAATTGTTTGTCCTCATGTTTAAATTTGTAAAAATGCTTTATTTTGTTTTTAACCTCGTCTTAATTACATATAAAGGTATTTTACATAAAGGATAAGTGTAGGGAGGATTACACACGTTTTCATAAGAAACGTGAACATGAGAATAACAATTAACTAAAAGATATATATGTTTGTTTGTTCGAGTCAAATGCTTGTATCGAGTCATAATGGATGTTTTTGCAGAAGTTTTTCCAGATTCTAAAGATGTAAATTTTCCAGAATTTTTTCCAGAAAATCGCAGACTAGTTTTTGTCAGGATAACCTGACGGCGTCAGGATTGCAACCTGACGGCGTCAGGAAGGAATAAAAACTTCAGCTTACTTTTTCTCGTTTTCTGAGCTACTTGTAAAATTTTGGAATTTTCCAGATCTTAACTTTCAAAACAAATTCTGTAAACACCCATTCCACAAGCATTATATCCTAGTTTAAATCGAGTCTTATGTATATTATTACCGCCGATTTTACGCGAAGGTTTCGTTTGTTTTCTTCTAGTGTGCAGGTTTAGTTTGTCAAGAAGAAGTTACACAAAGTTTGGAAGGAGCCTTTCACGCAAAAAACTCTTCTTGGAAAAGATTTAACCACCACTTTTTACGGATCCTACCGAGCTAATCAGGGGAGTATTAGTTTCTTTCGTTTTTAATTACCTTCTATTATCATAACTTTGATACTTTCGGGGAACATTGGGGACAATGTTCAGTTTAAGTGTAGGGAGGGAAAATAAAACGGGAACTTTGAAACTATGCTTATCCTTGACTATTTGCTTTGTCCAAGTGTATTTGTGTAATAAACCATGAGAAAATGTAGGTTAGGGTAATTTTAGCCAAATTTAAAATTTTTTCATGACGTATAAGAGTGGGCCATTAGTCTTAACAAAAGCGTCTCATGGATAGGAAGTTGCATGACTAGCACAAAAACCCTTACCACCTAAATTCCACCCAAAATGTGAGGATCGCCCTTAGATTAGTAGGAATTAAAGCATTCATCTTTAATGCTTAGAGTGTGAACCGGTAGTATATTAGATTCTAGAACTTGTTTTGTGATGCATTCCGAAATCGCTAGTGAGACTACACTTGTGTAGTTAGGAATAACTAAATGATAAGAGGCATTAGGATAAACCCTTGTTTGATACCTGTAATATAATTACTTCTTCCATATCGGTTGAGTAATTCCCCCACACCCTTTGCGTTGTACTCATCTTTAGTACACGATACCCCTAGTTAACCCCTCAGAGCCTATCCTTTTCGCGGTTCTCGTGATGTTTCGGTTTTTCCGGAATATCAATGAAGAGCATTGTTTACACCCCACCCCCAAATATACACCCAAATCGCCTTAGCCTACCTTCATTGCACTCACTTTTAGTGCAAATTTATGTTATCACCCAAAACCCTTAGTTCAATTATCTGGTTGCTTGCATGAGTTGCTAAGTCGAGTCATATCCTTTGTATACAGTTTTGGGATGATTGGGATTCATGGGAAAAGTTAAAGTTTATGAAACATAGGAAAGAGAACGTTAAACTCAAATTCCCTTTGTTTGCATAATAATGTACTCCAAGTGTTTTGATCTTTTCAATTCGGGTCAAATTAGTGTTAGAGTAATAAAAACTCAAGTGTAGGGATGTGTCTATAAATCCCTATCATTTTGATGTACCGTAGAGGATGGTAGAGTAAAAGTGTATGCAAAAAAAAAAAAAAAAAAAAAAAAAAAAAAAAAAAAAAAAAAAAAAAAAAAAAAAAATAGAAAAAGAAAAAAAAAAAAAAAGAGAGAGTGAAAAAAAAAAAAAAAAAAAGAAAAAAAAAAAAAAAAAAACAACATACGGGCTACCATCCTACATCTATCTTTTAAATTATGTTTGTTTATTTTCGTTGCCTAGAGTTTTAGAGTGTCGAGTCTTGGCTTAGCAACGCCATTCTTCGTATACTTGCAACATAGAGATTTTTGACTATCCACCACTATATAGCCTATCCCACCAAACCCTTATTTCCCTACCGTAAGCCTAACGTTACAACCCTTTAAAGACCTCTTTGATAGTCTTTCCTAGGTGCTTACGCCAAAGCGACGGAGGTTTGATCTATTCTCAAGCCTATGGTAATCTATGTACTAGGACCGGTTAATGAGTGTTTATCTTCCATTTCCTATTTGTTATATTTCATATATACACCCGAGAGAGATGTGAGTATCCAAACACCCCATGTGAGGTGCTAGTATGTAATTTCCGTGCTTGTTATGACTTTTGCGGGGCTTATATATGTTGTGGACCGTTTTGAATGGATGCTTCATGACCCCTAACTTATAAATTAATTGGCTAAAAGCACATTTGCTTGAGGACAAGCAAATACCAAGTGTAGGGATATTTGATAAGGTTTTAAAAGGTACCTTTTTGAGGGGTCATTTAAGCCCTTATTCGATCACTTTTGTATCCGTTATTGCTTAATATCGTTCCTTTTCACTTTTTAGGTCTCTTGAAGGCAAAATGCTGGAATGATGCTTATTTGGACGAAAAGGCGCGAATATACGAAGAAAATGGCCAAAGTCAGAATCGAGACACTCAAAGCTGCTGAAACATAAGGCGACGGCGTCACTGCATATCTGCGACGCCGTCGGGAAGGAATTTTGCGACGGCTCAGAGGAAAAATTGCATGTTTTCAAGGGACGACGTCAGGTTCTAAAGGAGTAGGCCGTCGCTACTCAGACGGCCTAGATGCAGCCAAGACGGCGTCAGAGCTGAAGGGGACGGCGTCACAGTCATAAGGTGACGCCGTCGAAAGGTTTACGTGGCCAAGACGAAACCCTAATGACGGCGACACGACGGCGTCACGAAACATAAGGTGACGCCGTCGCAGATGTAATCTTATATATAGAATCCGAATTTTTCAGTTTTTGTGTGTAGTCTTTTGGAGTAAAAACCTAAAACCGAACCAAGGCTTTCTTGTGCAGTATTTTAGGGTTCTAAACCCTATTATACATCAAGATAAGTATTTACTTCATTAATTTAATTATGTCTTTGATTATTTGTGTGTATGCTTGCATGTTCTCCATGTCCGGCTAGATTATTTGTGTGTTTGCTTAGGGAATATGAAACTTAATTATTGAATATTGATTGGTTGATACTTATCTTAGTTGACTAATGATCTAGAGTGCGCTAGATTATTCGTTGTGTACTTAATGCTTGAAATTTCTTTGTGAACTTTAGAATATAATTATCTAGGTAATTGTAGGATAAAGTATTCAAGGACAACCGTAGAGTAGGCGTCTATAAATCACTAGAGGATTTGTAAACAAGACCCTTTGGTAGTTTCAAAGAGTTAGGGAAATAAGCACGCCCTATAGCCTTAGAATCACAACGCAACTAGGAATAAGGACGTGACAAATCAACCATCAATAGGAGATAATCAAGGAGTAGTAAAACCTAAGTAAACACATCTTTAAACTATCATACGAGTACACATCAATTAGACATAGACTATCACAACCTTAGCTTAGATAATTAGATAATAGTAGAGTAATCGGTAGCAATACCAACCCCCCAAATCCAATACCCGAGATTCGTACCTTTTCATTTTCTAAAAAACATAAAAAGATAAAAAAATAATCTTCCTCAACCTCAACCTTAGCGTAGTAACTTCTCACTAGCATTCCTATTCCCCTAGAGAACGATATCAATACCCGTGGCTTACCCTAATTACTACACTACAACGATTAGGTTCACTGCCTAGGGTGTTATAAAACTTGCTCGAAGAAAAGGAAGTTTCCTTGACCCCGAACGACGCGTGTAGCGTTATCACAATGCAAGATTCGCATTTGTCAAATGATTCATCATTGACCGTTTGTAAAAGCCCATCGTGTTGCAGCTTTTCCATGCGTTTCTTGCCAATATGGGCAAGGCGACAATGCCAAAGATAAGAAGAGTCACAGTTCGACTTGCTCTTCTTATTGCTAATGCTATACAACGAATTATTTTCATTGGATATACAACCATCCATATCAATTTCAAACACACCAAGCATAGGAATTGCATTAAAGTAAAAAACATTATTTAAAGAAACTGAAATTCCATAACTTGTAAAAGTGTGCACAAAACCAATATCTTTTAACAAAGAAACTGAAATGACACCCCTAACAATGGAGGGTGCATAATGACAATTATTTAGTTCTAAAATTAAGCCCGAAGGCAACACTAAATCAAAAGTCCCTATGGCTTCGACAGCTGTACGCTTTCCATTTCCAACGTACAAGTATCTCTCTCCACAGGTCAGCTTCTTCGCCCCTCTAAGTCCCTGCGATGTATTACAGATGTGAGTACCACATCCTGTATCATATATCCAGGAATTTAACTTATGAGGAAAAGAAAATAATTCAAAAATAAAAATACCTGATGAGCTAGGCACCATCTTATTTTTATTCTGAAGGCACTCATTCAGATAAACTGGACAGTTCCGCTTCCAGTGACCTGGTGAGTTGCAGTGGTGGCAAGACAAATCCTTCTTAGGATTCTCCTTTTTCTTTCCAGGGTTCTTCTTAGGAGCTGGTGGGATGACAACTTGCTTCCCCTTTCCTTTTCCTTTCCCTTTCTTATCTGCTTGCGGCTTAGGCTTATTTACCCTACCACCCTGTATTGCGAGTACAGCAGGTGTAGGAGCCTTCTTTGGCAATCTCTTCTCGTAGTCTACAAGCATTGCATGTAACTCATTCACTGTCTTCCCCGTGCAATGCATGTTAAAATTGCGGACAAAATCACCAAATCGTTCCTGATTAAGGGAATGATTGATGAGTCCGACACATACATCGTTCGAGTAACCACAGCCGAGCTTCTCCAATTGGTCCAAGTGATGTTTCATCTCAAGGACGTGGTCGGAGACAGATTTGCCAACCTCCTGCTTGCAGCTGTGAACCTTTTCAATAAGTTCATACAGTTCAGCTGCTGGTGGCTTCTCAAACATTCGTTTGAGTTCATCTAGCATGCTCATAGGCGGATAGTGCTCAAATTGTTTTTGCAATTGAGCAGACATCCCCGAAAGCATTAGACACGCCACATCATTGTGCTTCTCATATTCAACACGATATGCCTCTAATTCAAGAGCAGTTGCCGTGTTGGGAGGAGCTTCAGGCAGAGGTGTAGTCAAAATTTCAACCCTTTTGGCAACACGAAGGATGATCCTAAGTGAACGATGCCAATCATTGAAATTAGGGCCAGTCAGCTTGTCCCTTCCAATCATATCTTTGAAAGCGGCACTCAGTAAGCTCATAGTGTTATCAGATTGAGCCATCTACAGAAAAAGTTCAAAAAACCATAATTAGTATTTTGATAATTTTCCTTTTCAATAAACAATTAAATACCCAAGGTTCATATTCATATAACCAATTAATATTTATTGAAAACTAGGATCCAAATTGTCATAATCTCATCACATCAGTTGATCTGTTAGTCATGAACCTTATACAAAATGGTAGAGCATTTGCTCAATTGCCAATTTCAATTGCAATTCCTAGATTTATGGGATTTACATATAGCCAATATCAATCGCCATGTAAACATGTTTTATCCCATCTTATGCCTTGAGTTGCCAGTTCTCACTGCCTAACTCAATTAAGTTGTCCAACTTAAGAAACTGCAAAATCGTCCATGCCCGTTCTCACGACACGTGGACATTTTACCCTTTGATTAAGATCTAAGTCATGTTCTCACGCAAATAGAAAATAATCTTAGGTGTTTCCGTTTCGTTGGATGGCATATAACTTAGATTAAAGGGTAATAGTTTTGATGTAAAATCAAATATGTACAAAGATGTCATGCATTCATCTTTGTTGCATAGTTTTTATTAAAACATTTATATCTTGTTTTAATGTATAAGCTTTTCATCATCAAATTTTAATTGAGGTATTGGGATCACCAATCAAAGAATTAGTGTTAATTATCATCCATTATACCGTACTTTTGCATAAGTGTAAACACTTAGTGTTTCGGATAATTACCACCTAAGTGGCGCATGGAATCAACACGAATTCGCCCTTAAGATGAGCTTGCACATTTAATGACTTACTAAGTAGCTCCACTCGAACTTACAGGGGCAGAGGACCAGGTACGCGCTAAAGCACAACCTTAGACATCCATTCAGTGTGTCTGTGCGCACTTCTTTAAACCCCTTTTATTAGTTCATTTTCATGGGTGAGCCGTTCAGTCATTTGTACCAAAGTCATCAATCAATTAAACGATTATGATTACTATTCTTAAAAATACATGTTTCACCATTGTTTAGATCAGTTTATTTTTCTTGTAAAGATACCCTTGTTACAAAACACAAACAAGCAAGTATTTGAAAAAATAAACAAATAAACAATGAATACATAACAAATAAAAGTCATGCATATCAAATAGCCACATGCAAACGGTTTTGATAAATCTTATTAATAACCAATTCTAGATCTGTCAATATGCATATATTTAATTAAGACTTCCACCCGTTTTCATCTATGTACAAGGTGAACCACATGCATCGATTCATCGATTGCGTAAGTCAAAACTAAATATATACCACATAGCACATAATTGATTAAATTAATAATTATTGAGGTCTTCCCCAATTTAAGATCTATCATAATTTAATGTATATCACTTAAAACATGAAAGACATACAATAAACAGATCCATGAAAAAACATGCAGATAATTATCATGGATATAAATTACACTTAACAATTAATGCAATTAAACAGAGTTACGCATATACACATAAAGTTGCATGCATCTTAGGGTTTCTAATCCAATTAAAATAATAGTTTACAAAACCCTAATTAGGGCACCAAAAAAACGCCCCCCCTCAAAATTAGGGTTTAGGTTTTGCAAACCCTAGATCTAAGCATACAAATAATAACACATTCATGTTTATTTTAATTATGTGTTTCAGTAATTAATTACTTGTTATACAAGGCTCGTGATGCCACTGTTTAGTTTATGATATATAAAATATAATAAAACATAAAGACATCAAGAGTACACAGCGGAAGACTAAAGATCATAACAAATAAATTAATTAACTGAAAGTATGCGTAACGTACCTCTTGCGAATATCAAATCCCTCGAGCAAAGTAAAACCACCCTCGAGCAAAGCAAACCAAAGAAGTACTTATTGGTGTAAAAATAATGTCTTTGATGAGTGTCTAAATACTCATCATTTTTGTACAATATAAACTGCAAAATCATCTGAAAACACTCAGAAACACATCAAAATGATCAAAATATCACAAATCAGTGTTTTATGTGTTTTAAAAGCAAAAATATCAAAATCAGATGAAAAATGTATCAAGTTTGCAAAATTGGCAGTTTTAGTCCCCCAAGTTTCAAAAAGTGTCAAAAACAGTCCCTGGTAAATCAAAACAAAGAAAAATGTCATTTAAGGTCCATGGGATTCAAAAGTTGTCAAAACAAACCCTTTAAAGTTTAAAAATCACAAATTACAACTTTGGTCCCTCAAAATTTCAAAAATGTCATGTTTAGTCCTTGGAATTTTCAAAGATGGCATATATGGTCCTTAAATTATTTGAGAATGACAAAGTTGGCCCTTGGATAATACTTTCAGAAATCACAGTTTGGTCCCTGGAATTTCGGATTGTACACATTAGGCCCCTAAACTACTAATTGATTTCAAAACTAATCCTAATCCAAACCAAACCCAAATATAAGCCCAACACCCTATCAAACCCGGTCCAATCCAATATTCAACCCACCCAAGACCCGGTCAAATGGTTAAACCCCTCCAGTCAAACAAAACGCCTCATTGGCGCCCTTTTTTTCTTTCCTTCTCCACCTGCTCTCTGAAATAACTCAACACAACCACTCCTCCACCATCACATACTCACTCCATTGTCCCCTCCACCTCTACACAAAACAAATATCATTAAATGCTCATTCTCCCAAGCACTCAACATCTCCACCTGTTAAAACCATGTTTCCCGCCAAAAATGCTCAATGGCCATGATCATCTCAAAACCATCCAATGGCCCTAATTTATGGTGGGATTCACTCAGACTTGAAAAAAGAAGGATATGGGAGTATAAAAAGAAGCAAAGAGAGAGAAGAAAAGAAGTTAGTTAGTTTTTATAAAATTCCTCTTATGTCGTTTTTTTATTCATGTCTTAGTTTAACTACAAATGTTGTAATTTTCAGTTCTATGTATTATATTTAAGTTAAAAAATCATTGTATTGTGTTTTTTAAGAACCAATCCAAGTTTTCATCTAAATTTCACATTTTGTTGTTTACTGTTGAAAAGCTTCATTTCAAATTCTTACAGTTAAGCTTCAAATAGCTTATTTAAAGTTCATACTAGCTCATTTAAGCTTATTACCACTTTTGATGAGCTTTGGAATCAGTTTTAAGCAATATTGCTCCACAGTCAATGAAAGTCAAACTTGTTGCATTTGGCTGTGGAAATGGATACTGGGTGATGCAGAGGTGATCATGGGTTGAATCAGTTAGGTTAGATTAGTATTTGGATTTGGTTTAGCCTGCAATAGCTGGATCAGTGGTTAGTAAATTTCCTCATTTTCAAGTTTCAAGCTAGTTTTTGCATTTTATGGTTATAGGTTCAACTGTGATCATTTGTAGTTTTAAAATGTCTAAATAGTTGTAATTAGGGCTTGTGAACTCAGTTTAATCATTAAGATTAGCTAGTTTAATGTTTATCTCAGTTTGAGCTTGCATAGCAGATTCTACAGGGGTGTTTGGATTTGCTCTTAAAACAGTTTTAGAGGCTTGATCAGTGGTTTATATTTGTTGCTCTATGTTTGTTTAGTTGTCTTGTACTCCATTCTGTCTTACTTTTGTTCTTGTAACCACTGAAAGTCAAAAATCCATATCATTGGTTCTTAGCAGTCACTGTTGGATTTTCAACAAAGCAAAAGTTCATTTCATGTTTAAAATACATAGGTCTAGCTTAAATCAGTGTTATTTCATCAATATATATCATTTTCAATCCTAAAATCTAGATCAAACTTCAAATAAGTCAACATCTCAGTTTTGTGAAAAAGTCAATTTTGGCAAAACTCAGTTTTAAGCCATCTGAGATTGATTTTTATTGTGCTCATTTCTTGGTCAAATCTAGTAATACTTGTTGTTTTTAAAAGCCCTACTGGTCTATTTCCTTATATCTATTTTAGTATAATTTTGTGATTTTTGTATAAGCTACAAAATGCTTCTCCATAAGCTCCTTAATCCCCTGTGCAAGGTACTGTTACCTGCACAGGTTTTGTGCAGGTTTTGCAGACCTTGCACAGGGCTCACTTGAGCTCCTCTTGGTCTGATTTTTGGTCTAAATGTTCTTAGCCAGGTTGTCTTGAAGTTTCAATTGGTATTTTTCAGTTTTAGCTTATATTGAAGCTTGTGCATTAGCTCAAACTAGGCACCCTCTTAACTGTTTTCTAGCTTATAGCTCAAATCTCCAAATCTGTGCATCTTGCTAATCAGAGGTCTAAGCTTGTGGTTTCTTGTTGAATTTTGGTTGTTTTAGCTTAATCTAGTTCCTGTTAACAGTTGGTACCTTTTGGTGTTGTTTTAGCTTATCAAAGTGCTTATTTTTGAGCACTTTCCACATCAGTTGCATATTCCTCCAAGTAACCCTATGTTTTTCTATTTTTCCTAGCTTCCTAACTTTATTTTAAGCTTTTCCTGAATTTTTCAGATTTTTCCTAGCTTGTTTACTATTTTTCTCATTTTAAACTACTTTTTAAGTATTTTTAATTAGCTTTAAATACAAAAAATTAAGAAAAGGTTCTAAAAAAATAATTTTTCATTTTTCTTAAGTTTAGATAAATGTAAAAAGCTTAAAAATTATTTTTCCCTATTTTTCTCCTTTTATTTGGTATTTTTAATAATTTAAATTAGTTTTAAATAGTTTTAAATTAATAATAAATACATAAAAAGTCTAAAAAATATATTTTCTGTTTTAAAATTAGTTTTATCATATTTTAGATTTTCCTAAGTCTTAATTTTATTTTTCTAGTCTTATTTCATATTTTCTTTTATTTTAGGTAATTATTAAATAGTTTAAAATAGTTTTTAATTAATAATAATTAAATAAATAGTTTTAAAAATAATTTTCCTTTTCTAATAATTTTCTTATATCATTAGGTTTGTAAAAATGTATTTTTCATATTTTTAGGATCTATATTGTATAAGTTTCACTTTTTATTTTGTACGTTTACGTTATTTTTATTTAAACGTAAGTTTTAAGTTTTAGGTTTTAAACGTTCATCACTTTAAATATAGTGATAGCGTTTATTTAATAGATTTTAACTTTTTAATTTTCTTAATTTGCATTTAAGTCGCTTTATTTTATAATCTTTTTCAGTAGTGTAATATTCAATCCTAATCCTTTCTGATCGCTATCATTAGTGATCATTCTATCGTCTGAATCAGTGTTTGCACACCATTGAGTCTCCGTGGGACATAACGACCCGGGAATCCCCTGTATTCTCTGATCTTCATTGTATCTGTGTCTGAGCAGTTTTAAGTCTATTTGACTTGACTGTTTAGCGCGGATCAAAATTTTGGCGCCGCTGCCGGGGAGGCTTTAGCGTGTGTTTAGCCTTTTTCAGATTCATTCTTGCACATACCCCATCTTTTGTAAAAAGTTTTTTTGTAAAGTTTTCAAAAATCTCAAAAAGTTCATTAACACTTTTCCTAAAGTGTTAAAAACACCAAAAAATATTTTCATTCTTTGTTTTTATCATCATGTTTTTCAAAAACACCAAAAATATTCCTCTTTACCCTCCTACCTTTTTGATTCTTCATTTCTTACCCTCTGATAACCTTTGATTCTTTCTATGTCTTATCCTCACCCTCTTGGTTGTCAATGGTGTGGTGGTCCTTATAATGGTGGCAATTGCCCCAGTTGTTGCATGGTGGAATCAGGAAACGGGTCTGTCTATAACCAAGATCCCTATTCCTACCATAACACAGCTGATTTATTCCATCAGCTACCACACTGTGAGACTCAGCAGTTTTACTGTTATGAGTACTGTGGTGGTTCACATTCCAGTTCTGATTGTCAATCAGGAAACATGCTTGTCTATGAGCAGGTTCCTGATAACGATTATGACTACAACACATACCACTCACAGCCACATCAGTTGTACTGTTGTGAGTATTGTGGAGGTCCTCACTCTAGCTCGGATTGTCAAACAGGGAACCCATTTCCTTGTAACGATTACGGCTCTTCATATCATGACCAACCTCTACAATGCCAGCCTGATTCACTTCCTCAAAATCTTCTCCTTGATCTTTTGGATTTAGTGAAAGATTTGAAGGAATCTAAACACTCCCATGATAATCCAAATGAAAAATCAATGGAAGTTTTGTTAGCCGAAGAGCGGGCTGCTAAATTAGATTCCCAGATTGCGTTTGAAAAATCTGTTAGGGAATCAATTGCAAAAGAAAAAGCGGCCAAATCTAGCTCTCGATTTCGTTTCATTCCTGATGACGATGATGATGAAGATATCCTTGATATCCTACAATTTTATAACAGTTCATCAAGTTCATCAGTTGAGACTCCTTCCATGATCCATCAGGGAGAAAAGACTATGATGGAATTACTAGCAGAAGAACAAATGTTAAGCATTAAACATATGTATGCTAGTCCTTCTAATCTCCCTCTGTCTGTTGTTATCACACCTGATATTCCCACTCACTCTCTAAACATGGGGGATGAGCTTCTTAGCACTATTCCAGAAATGGAATCGTCTAGTGTTGAGGACCTTATCCCAATCCCGGGAGAGTCACAGGGAATTTCTGACCATATGTGTGATATCCCTTTCCCTCTTGAGTGTTCTCAAGATCATTTTGAAACTTTCTCTGATCTTAGCGACGATTGTGCTTCCTATGGAAACATCGAGTACGTTGAGGCATCACTTCCACAATCTGATGCTGATCCTCTTCTTGAGGAGTTCTCCGGTGAACTCACTCACATCAATCCACTCTTTGATTTCGAAGCCGATCTGGGAGAGACTGAAAGTCTCATTGATAATGATCGTTCACTCACTTCTTATCCCAACAGTCCAATAGAGAATGTTGATCACTTTGTTCCCGAAACATTCAAAGCTACTTTCACTAATCCTCTATTTGAATTCAACTCTGAATTCACTTCAATTTCTGAGAATCCACTCTTTGATACTCAGACTGAGGATAGTGATGAGCCCACAATGGAACAAGAGTTCACAAATTCACATCATGTGAATGACTCTCTTCATGAGGAGTTCTCCGGTGAACTCTCTCATATCATATCTCCGCTGGAGTATGATTGCTTGGATGGCAAAAATCATGATCGGGGGGAAAAGTTCTCAATCATGAGAGTTTGTATTTCTATGATAAATTTTCCAACCCTCCCTCCCGAGATGCTGTCCAACCCTAAGAGCTCAACCAATAAAATCCAAATAAGTGCAACTGCACTTAATCCCGAGGAAGAAGATCTAGTTATGATTGTTATCATGATCTTCCTTCTTTTCTTCACCTACTCGGTGACTTCCTCTCTTCTTCACTCCTTTGGGAGTGAGGACATTATCTTTGACCCCGGCATTTTCATGTACCATCTGTGAGCCGGGTCTGTCTCTGTTTCTATCTATATCTCATCGGTGTGGAACTTTCGCATGCTTCAAATGTTTGTCCAAACATCTTGAATGAAAGTCCGATGGAGATTGTCTATTCCACTTTGCTTCCCCATGAACCAATGAATTCGGGGTCGAGTCAAGCTAGCGACTCGGAAATCAAAAACAGTAGCACACAACCATATGGGTTTTCACCCATAATTCTGTCTTCTTACCCCTTTCTACCACCTAAGTGTGGGGGTGATACCCCACAGGTTATATATATATATATATCTTAAAAAAAAAAAAAAAAAAAAAAAAAAAAAAAAAAAAAATCTTTATAAATAATGGCCGTAGTATTTTCCTTTTACGTTCTTTGTTTCGGCATAACCGCCGGTACTTTGAATATTGAGGGCAATATTCATTTCTAAGTGTGGGGGGGAATTCTCGCGAATTTCATATATTATCTACCCAATTCCCCCGTTTTTGGCCAAAATTTTTTTTGGAGTAAGTGTTCTACACTTTCTCATTTGGTTATCAGTCCGCCTTGTCTGTAAGACTAAAGGATTGGCTAATCCAGGAGCAAACGGCTCTTGGTAAAGATATATCAAATCCGTTTATATGGCTTGCAATTTGCCCAAAATTGTATGGTATTCAGCTCACCATATCCTAAAAAGTGAAGAGTTGGCTAGCCCGCAAGATTATGGCTTGTGGTAAAGGCAGTGGAAAATCCATAATTGGTAATCAGCTCACCAAAGATAATATTGATAAGTTATCTAAGAGTTGGCTAGTCCAGAAGGGTACGGCTTCTGGTAAAGACAAATCAAATCCGTTGAAAGCTGGTGGTTTGCTCAAAATCACATGGTTATCGGTGTACCATGGTTCTTACTTGAACTGAAACATTTGGCTACTCCAGAAGTAATGGCTTTTGGTAAAGAGATTAAAATCCATTATGTTTTCTCAAATCATTGCTAGGGACTAGCAATATCTTAGTGTGGGGGATTGATGAGTGTCTAAATACTCATCATTTTTATACAATATAAACTGCAAAATCATCTGAAAACACTCAGAAACACATCAAAATGATCAAAATATCACAAATCAGTGTTTTATGTGTTTTAAAAGCAAAAATATCAAAATCAGATGAAAAATGTATCAAGTTTGCAAAATTGGCAGTTTTAGTCCCCCAAGTTTCAAAAAGTGTCAAAAACAGTCCCTGGTAAATCAAAACAAATAAAAATGTCATTTAAGGTCCATGGGATTCAAAAGTTGTCAAAACAAACCCTTTAAAGTTTAAAAATCACAAATTACAACTTTGGTCCCTCAAAATTTCAAAAATGTCATGTTTAGTCCTTGGAATTTTCAAAGATGGCATATATGGTCCTTAAATTATTTGAGAATGACAAAGTTGGCCCTTGGATAATAATTTCAGAAATCACAGTTTGGTCCCTGGAATTTCGGATTGTACACATTAGGCCCCTAAACTACTAATTGATTTCAAAACTAATCCTAATCCAAACCAAACCCAAATATAAGCCCAACACCCTATCAAACCCGGTCCAATCCAATATTCAACCCACCCAAGACCCGGTCAAATGGTTAAACCCCTCCAGTCAAACAAAACGCCTCATTGGCGCCCTTTTTTTCTTTCCTTCTCCACCTGCTCTCTGAAATAACTCAACACAACCACTCCTCCACCATCACATACTCACTCCATTGTCCCCTCCACCTCTACACAAAACAAATATCATTAAATGCTCATTCTCCCAAGCACTCAACATCTCCACCTGTTAAAACCATGTTTCCCGCCAAAAATGCTCAATGGCCATGATCATCTCAAAACCATCCAATGGCCCTAATTTATGGTGGGATTCACTCAGACTTGAAAAAAGAAGGATATGGGAGTATAAAAAGAAGCAAAGAGAGAGAAGAAAAGAAGTTAGTTAGTTTTTATAAAATTCCTCTTATGTCGTTTTTTTATTCATGTCTTAGTTTAACTACAAATGTTGTAATTTTCAGTTCTATGTATTATATTTAAGTTAAAAAATCATTGTATTGTGTTTTTTAAGAACCAATCCAAGTTTTCATCTAAATTTCACATTTTGTTGTTTACTGTTGAAAAGCTTCATTTCAAATTCTTACAGTTAAGCTTCAAATAGCTTATTTAAAGTTCATACTAGCTCATTTAAGCTTATTACCACTTTTGATGAGCTTTGGAATCAGTTTTAAGCAATATTGCTCCACAGTCAATGAAAGTCAAACTTGTTGCATTTGGCTGTGGAAATGGATACTGGGTGATGCAGAGGTGATCATGGGTTGAATCAGTTAGGTTAGATTAGTATTTGGATTTGGTTTAGCCTGCAATAGCTGGATCAGTGGTTAGTAAATTTCCTCATTTTCAAGTTTCAAGCTAGTTTTTGCATTTTATGGTTATAGGTTCAACTGTGATCATTTGTAGTTTTAAAATGTCTAAATAGTTGTAATTAGGGCTTGTGAACTCAGTTTAATCATTAAGATTAGCTAGTTTAATGTTTATCTCAGTTTGAGCTTGCATAGCAGATTCTACAGGGGTGTTTGGATTTGCTCTTAAAACAGTTTTAGAGGCTTGATCAGTGGTTTATATTTGTTGCTCTATGTTTGTTTAGTTGTCTTGTACTCCATTCTGTCTTACTTTTGTTCTTGTAACCACTGAAAGTCAAAAATCCATATCATTGGTTCTTAGCAGTCACTGTTGGATTTTCAACAAAGCAAAAGTTCATTTCATGTTTAAAATACATAGGTCTAGCTTAAATCAGTGTTATTTCATCAATATATATCATTTTCAATCCTAAAATCTAGATCAAACTTCAAATAAGTCAACATCTCAGTTTTGTGAAAAAGTCAATTTTGGCAAAACTCAGTTTTAAGCCTTCTGAGATTGATTTTTATTGTGCTCATTTCTTGGTCAAATCTAGTAATACTTGTTGTTTTTAAAAGCCCTACTGGTCTATTTCCTTATATCTATTTTAGTATAATTTTGTGATTTTTGTATAAGCTACAAAATGCTTCTCCATAAGCTCCTTAATCCCCTGTGCAAGGTACTGTTACCTGCACAGGTTTTGTGCAGGTTTTGCAGACCTTGCACAGGGCTCACTTGAGCTCCTCTTGGTCTGATTTTTGGTCTAAATGTTCTTAGCCAGGTTGTCTTGAAGTTCCAATTGGTATTTTTCAGTTTTAGCTTATATTGAAGCTTGTGCATTAGCTCAAACTAGGCACCCTCTTAACTGTTTTCTAGCTTATAGCTCAAATCTCCAAATCTGTGCATCTTGCTAATCAGAGGTCTAAGCTTGTGGTTTCTTGTTGAATTTTGGTTGTTTTAGCTTAATCTAGTTCCTGTTAACAGTTGGTACCTTTTGGTGTTGTTTTAGCTTATCAAAGTGCTTATTTTTGAGCACTTTCCACATCAGTTGCATATTCCTCCAAGTAACCCTATGTTTTTCTATTTTTCCTAGCTTCCTAACTTTATTTTAAGCTTTTCCTGAATTTTTCAGATTTTTCCTAGCTTGTTTACTATTTTTCTCATTTTAAACTACTTTTTAAGTATTTTTAATTAGCTTTAAATACAAAAAATTAAGAAAAGGTTCTAAAAAAATAATTTTTCATTTTTCTTAAGTTTAGATAAATGTAAAAAGCTTAAAAAGTATTTTTCCCTATTTTTCTCCTTTTATTTGGTATTTTTAATAATTTAAATTAGTTTTAAATAGTTTTAAATTAATAATAAATACATAAAAAGTCTAAAAAATATATTTTCTGTTTTAAAATTAGTTTTATCATATTTTAGATTTTTCTAAGTCTTAATTTTATTTTTCTAGTCTTATTTCATATTTTCTTTTATTTTAGGTAATTATTAAATAGTTTAAAATAGTTTTTAATTAATAATAATTAAATAAATAGTTTTAAAAATAATTTTCCTTTTCTAATAATTTTCTTATATCATTAGGTTTGTAAAAATGTATTTTTCATATTTTTAGGATCTATATTGTATAAGTTTCACTTTTTATTTTGTACGTTTACGTTATTTTTATTTAAACGTAAGTTTTAAGTTTTAGGTTTTAAACGTTCATCACTTTAAATATAGTGATAGCGTTTATTTAATAGATTTTAACTTTTTAATTTTCTTAATTTGCATTTAAGTCGCTTTATTTTATAATCTTTTTCAGTAGTGTAATATTCAATCCTAATCCTTTCTGATCGCTATCATTAGTGATCATTCTATCGTCTGAATCAGTGTTTGCACACCATTGAGTCTCCGTGGGACATAACGACCCGGGAATCCCCTGTATTCTCTGATCTTCATTGTATCTGTGTCTGAGCAGTTTTAAGTCTATTTGACTTGATTGTTTAGCGCGGACCAGTCTTACAACCACGTTCTTGTACACACGAATTAACCAAACGAATCAAGCGATTGCTAGATCTAACACAAGTCCTCGTTTAAGAAAAACGAAACCAAACTCCCTTACTTTGGGGTGTTCGGCCGAAATATGGACTAGAGAGAGGAGAGGAGAGATCTAGGGTTAATTCAATGCACAAGTGTATGAAACCCTAGAACCTACCCCTCCTTATATACTAGTAGGTAAACTTAGGGAACAAGTTTGTGAATTAGGCTTTGTTTAGCCCCATATGGTCGGCCACCAATGCAAGCCCAAAGCCCATTCCATAACTTTTCCAAGTTTCCATTTCTAGTCCTTCTCTTTTCCATTTAACGGTCGTTAGTCATTTTTCCGTTAAATACTTAACGATCGTTAACCGGACTTAATGTGTAATAATTAATCGTAAACATAAACATTAATTATTAACTTTAATTCTCATTCGCTAATGTGTGCAATCCCGTGGTCACGAGTTCGAATCCGGACATTCACATGTTTATAAATATATACATTTCCAACAGAAACTAAATAACCTAAAGGAAGCAATGCCCAAATAAATACTCGACACACCACAACAAAAAAAGTCCAACTAATATGCATGAAAAAAAACGAAAAAAAAAAAAGAAAAACGAAAAACCTCTAAACGTCTTGCAACCAAAAACCCATAGATAAGCAAGCACAATAGACATGCAACAACAAAAGGTAACCGTAAAAGCCTAATATGCAACTATGAAACGGTGGAAAGAATGATCGTACCTACTTCGAGAATGAAAGAAATACCAACACACACAAAAACCTTGCTTTGAAGAAACGGAGCGCCAATATAAAGAGGTAAGAGGCACAATTCTCAGACGCTTATGAACTACCATTCAATAATCTAACCCTTTACATATACAAATATCAACTGACCATTCCGTGTACTAAAAAGGGTCAGGTCAGCAATTATTGAAGTGGTTATTAAAAACCTCATGACTGCAACCATGAGGTCGCCACGCCAAGATACGGGTTTTGGTAAACAACACTCACAGAAACACCAAACAGAAAAGGCTAAGGTCTTTTAACATCCATTGCCGAATACTGATCAGGAAAAGTGGAGACCAAGAAAATGCAAGATTGAAATCACATCGCAGTCATACAACTAAAAAGGCTCAGGTCAGCAGTTATTTAAGTGCTACTCTAAACCCCATGGCTACAACCGTGAGGTCGCCACGCCAAGATATGGGTTTTGGTAAACAACACTAACAGAAACACCAAACACTGACAGATCCATCATTGCCTATAGTGTAGTCAAACGTCAGTCCTTTAACAACATACTCCTTTCACGGAACCTGCATTACGTACCATGTTTAAATATAATAAGGATAACTTCAAATGAATACATCCTAAATCGAGACAAAAAGCTAAAATAAATTATGAATGTCTAAAACAATTACCTCAAATAAATTATGGATCAACTTACATATAAACGAATATGGTTAACTGTTTATAACAATTCTAGAAGAAGCTTTTAGGAAGCTTTAACTGAAGAAACGCCTGGCAGAAGCGCTAGCCTCTTGCAAAACGGCCAACAACTACAGATTTTTCATAAAAACAGCCGGCAACTACAAATTTTGCGTAGCTTTGGTTTTACCAGATTCACCACCTCTTCGCAGCGAAAATGATTATGCGGTTGTAGATCTGAATATGGATATACGTGTTCTGTGATGTGTTTCTCTCAACACACGTGTATTCCACCGCCCTAATGTTAGCATACATCACCGACATTTGGGATTAGCTAATGACTAACGGGCCACTTTCTGCCCCAAACCAAAATATTACTAAAAAAAGGTTAGCATACATCACCGACATTTGGGATTAGTATAGATTGTATGTATTGGCAAGTTAGTGCATGTTAATTTGTTATTCAAGTAGAATATTATGTGAATATTCTGTTAGATACTTTTGGTGTCATCAATTATTTTATGTAATTGAGATTTACCCAAACACTAAAGAGAATTCAAGTTAAACTATAATAAGGGTTAGGTGGTGCCGAATGTATATTCGTATAAGTTACAATGATTTGTAGCATTACATATTACTGGAGATTTAGTGCAATTGTGGGTCTCAAGTCACAACTGGTAATAGGTTTGGAGGTATGGAGTGTCCACCCATCAGATTATTGAACTTCCCTAACTTTGATAGTGGTATACCAGAATTTAGGTAGCTGATGAAGATCAGTGAGTGTACTCTTCGGTGAGTAACACTCTAAACGATATTTAATGAGACTGATGAGTTCAGTGTAATACTCTTCAATGAGTAGAATGTTGAAGAGTAGAATGTTGAATGATCTTATCACGGAGTAGTCTCATCCATGAGTGAACTTTCTCAGGGAGCAACCCTTTCACGGAGTAAGCTCATTAGCCAAAAATCATGTTGGACTGATTTAAACTAACTTGTAACGGATTTGACCTATTCCAGGGAAGTTATAACTAGAACGTAATGACCACGTTTAATTGGGCGTGTAACCAATAATCCCTATAATGAAGGAATATTATTTTGTGATTAATGGGCCAATTAATTATCATAATTTCATTGGTTCCATCATGCTTTGAGTTTTTTCCTATAAATACAACACACATGCATGGAAAATACACAGAAAAACCTAAACACTTAGAAGAGAAAGGGTTCTTCAATTTGTATCTAAATCAAGAACAAACACTTGGTCTTATCCTAAGAGATATTCGTGTAACCCAAACATTATGGTCGAATAGTTTCCTTAGGAAAGTAATTACACGATTCTAAGTGATATTCGGCTACATTGCTTATATTTACCCTATTGGGTAAGCTGATCTAAACACACAAAAAAACCAACAATCTAAGAAAACTATTTTGTGATAATCAATGGTTGTTACCATGAAACCTATGATTGATAACTTCTCTAAGTTGGATAAGTTTGATGGGATAGATTTTAAGAGATGGCAAAAGAAGACGCATTTCTCCTTAACTAGCACGAGTGTGGTATATGATTTTAGCACTCCAAGAGGATGGGGATGATGCAACTGTGGAAGAGATAAGGAAATGAAGAATATGTTTGTTGAGGTTTGATCATCTATGGTATGTCTGATCTTCTTTTTGATATTTACCAAAATGTTGAATCCGCTAATGAACTATGTGATTCTTTGGATGTTAAGTACATGGCTGAGGAAGCCTCTAGCAAGAAGTTTTTTGTAAGTAATTTAAACAATTACAACATGATCGATTTTAGACCTGTTATGAAACAATACAATGAAATTTTTCGTATACTTGGTCAGTTCACACAACACTAAATGAACATGAATGAGGTTATTTTAATCTCGTGTGTTACTTATAAATTTTCACTTTCCTGGAAAGATTTCAAAACATACATTGAAACATAAGAGGAAGGAATTGACTCTTTTTTAGTTGGGCACTCATCTGTTGATGCATGGTTCGGGGTCGAAAGGCTTCCTTTTCTATGAGCAAGCTTTACAACCCACTAGGCAGTGTACTTAATCGTTGCAGTGTAGTATGGGTAAGACCAGGGGGTTGATCGTTCCCTAGGGAAACAAAGATGCTAGTCGAGATGTATGACGAAAACGCAAGGGTGATGGTGATTTTTTTTAGTGTTTTTATATTTTTTAAAAAGCAAATAAAATCTCGGGGTATGAAAAGGAGTGGGGGTTTGTTATTTTACCAATTAAAATAATTAAACTAAATAATAAAATAAAAGCTATGGATTGTAGGAAGAGTTCTTATAATAAATAAAAGCGTGTTTACTTAGATTTACTTACTCCCTAGTTATCTTTTATTGGTCAGTTGAATTATCACATCCTTGCCTAATTGATGCATTGTATTCCATGTTTTAATCATAGGGCGGTGCCAAATTCCATAATTCTATGAGTGTAAGTCTCCTCTAGAACACCCGGGATCGCCAAGTACCGAAATATCTCCCCCGAATATCCTAGTATCCTCAAGCCACAACTCACGCAATAAATACAACGGGAACCTAATAGTGCACTCTAAAGCTAATAATCACTATTTAGGATGTTCAAGCTCGCAACAATGGAAGAAGAAGCCAGTTTTTCTTAATCTAGAGTGACAACCAATTACACAAGAGACAACCAAATAATAATTAATAACTAGGTTTCATTATATCTAAGCAAACACTAATTAATTTAGTTACATATGATAGGGATGTAAAAACACAAGCAAACAATCAGACATAGATTAAACATGGTGATATAATGGATAAACAAATTTATATTGAAGTAATAAAGAGGGTTTAGAACCCTAAGGTACTGATCAAGTCATAATAAAAACGTACTAGGGTTTGCTATCCAAAATAACACACTAAATGCAGAAATTCGAGGTCTATATATAGATTTTACAACTGCGACGATGTCGCCTTTTGCTGGTGACGCCGTCTGATAGCCGTCATTAGGATTTTGTCTTTGCCAAGTCATTAATGGGAAGGCTTCACGTTGGAGCTTATGACGTCGTCTAGGTTGTAGCTGACATCGTCATGAGAAAGCTTTGGTCATCTGGTGTAGAAAGATAGAGTGATGGCCATGTTGAGATACACGTGATGCCTTCACTTGTTAAAATCAAAAAGTGACCTGAGCCGTCGCTTGAGAAAGTTTAGACCACGTTGTAAGCGAAAACGCCACCCTTGAGGTTGGGACGCCGTCCGGACCACAGTTTCAGCCTTGTAACCTTGACTTCGTCGTTTTCTTTATATTTTCGTCTTTTTTCGTTCAAAATGCTTCATTCCAGCATTTTGCTTCCAAATGACCTAAAATGTGAAAAGGAATGATTTTAAGCAGTAACGAATATAAAATGCAAAGATTTAGGGCTTAAATGACTCCCTAAAAATATATGTTTTAAATCCTTTTTATATGTGTATTGAGAAATTAGTTAAGGCGCAAGATAATGACAAGCCAAATAGCAACAATGTTGTTAGTCCATCAGTTGTCAATATGGTGGAACATAATAGCTCCATCTGGAACAATGACAACAAGTGCAAACGTAAACATCAAGACACCAAAGTTGATCCAAACAAAAAGTCTAAATTGACTTGTTGGAAGTGTGGGAAAGCTGGACACTTGAATAAGGATTGCAGGGGTGGAAAAGTTAATAATAAAACCAATGGTTCAGGCATAAGTGGTTCAGGGAGTGGTTCAACCAATCCTTTGAAAGGTCTGAATATATCTAATAAGTCTTTATATATATATATATATATATATATATATATATATATATATATATATATATATATATATATATATATATATATATATATATATATATATATATATATATATATATATATATATATATATATATATATATATATATATGAGGCATACTTTGTGCAGCATGATGATGTTGTGTGGTTGGTTGACTCTAGTTCTCCAATCCATGTGTGCAAGGATAGATGCTAGTTAAAGACTTACGAGTCACTGAATGATGGATCAATTCTTCGTATAGGAAACGAGTCAATAGCCCTGGTGCATGGACGTGGAAGTGTGAATGTTAGCCTCGCTTTTTTATAAAGATAACGTCACCTACGTGAATTGGACTAGACGCGTAGAATACTTTGCCCTTAGGGACTAGTATCGTGTAAGTGGCAAAGTTAGGGCCTATAAATACCCCTCATGACTCTTCATGAGGGGTGAGGTGAAGCATTTGGTTATTGTATTCTTTTGTTCTTATCTTAATAAAACCTTGTTTTCTCCTCCCTCTCTCTAGTTTCTCTCACTAGAAGAGATGAAGATATTCATCTTCTTCCACCAACCAAGACCTCCAAACCACATAAATCATATAGTACTCGGTCCTGACAATTGGTATAACGAGCCCAGGTTGTTGTTTTATTGATTTATGTTGGTTTGAATCATGTTTTTAACTGTTTTTTATGCTTATTTTGGTGGTCGGAAATTTTTTTTTTCCGATTTGTGGGTAAAGCAGTTTTTATACATGTTTGGTATCCTTGTTTTGGTCAAAAAGTATTGGTCTTTATCATGTCTTAACATCTGTCTTAGGTATATTTGGTCCAAACAGTCACTTTTATATTTTTTTGTACCAAATACTGTGAAACAAAAGTGGTCAAACCGTTCATCTTCTCATGGTCAAACAGTCAAAAGGAAGCATTTTAATGCTGTTTCTGGGTTATTGTATGAAGATGGTCGGAAAAACATGGTCGGAAAACCTCACCGGAAAAAGTCAAAGGGTCAAAACCCTTTTTTTACGCGTAAGGAGAATCTACAGTTGAGATACGCGTAGCTGTGAAGTTACGCTTAGGAAAAAGCTACGCATATGTTTACGCGTAAGCATAACGTTACGCGTAAGGCTACGCATAAGCATGTTACGCGTATGCCTAGGCATAAGCAAGTAGTTACGCGTAGAAATTAATGAGCTGAAATGGAAAAAAGTTACGCGTAATCTTTACCAAAAGACCTTGACCACATCGACAACGTATACCAGTTACCAAAAGAAAGACTCTCGACCTCAATTTCATTAACATCATCAGTCCACAATCAACTCTAACTGATCCGAAACAATAATCATACTCCAACCCTCCATCTAAACAAGGACTCAAACCTGATAACTATTTTCAAGCGATCTCAGATTATAGATTGTTCTAATCGAAAAATCAATCCATCATAGATCTTTCAAAAGCTTTGCTTTTTTTGTTTTTTCCGAAATTAAAGATTGACTTATAACAAATATGTTATACTCAATCTCTGTTTCGACTTCAGAAATCACATGAACATAAATTCAACCTTACCCGAGACCTTTGACAAGATCTTGAAGCCCCACGTTCTTGATTCGTACTATAATGAAAAATCACAAGGAAGAGGTACGGTAGTATTTGTGCGAGATATTTTGGTCTCGCAATGTGCTCATGAGATTTGTATAATGAAGCTAAGATGCGTTTTTGGTAAAAGGATTGAAAGATGGAGTTGTAATCTTTTCCAGATCTGCTTTGGGAAAAAATTCTAGGTGGTAGGCGTTTTTTTAAGTGTGATGTTTGTTAGGTTTAGGGCAAATGGGAGATGTAGTTTTATAACCGGATATAAAATGTGAGTTGGATCGGATTGTTTTTTGGACAATAGACCGAGTATATTTGGTTAATATTGGGCTGATATGTGAATTAAAATGGGCTTTAATCGCTGCTGGATCAAATGAAGTTTGGACTGCAATGATTTGCATCCTATTGGACGAGGGTCACGTTAAACTTGAATGACATGATAACAAAAATTTGTTATCGAAATTTTTTGTGATAAAAAAGTTTTGGATACAAATTTTTGTTATTCATTATAGAATGGTATTTTGGTTATGGTAAAATTTCACGGAGGGATACATTAATTCACGGCTTGAGGAAAATTTGAAAAAATGGCTACGGAGTTTTAGTACGGTATTATTGATGCGGAATTGACGTGACATCTCACGGGTGGACTTCTTTATCTTTGAGACGATGGTTGGTTGGATGCATGTCTCAAGATAACTTGTTGGAGCACATTCTGAAATTTGAAAATCTGGTTATAACTGGTAAGGAGTACGTTGTAATGCTCACAGTGTTTAACCATCACTTTAAGGAGTTACGTTGTTGTGCTCAGTGTCACACGCAGTTGTGGATTGTTCAAAACTTTAGAACAAGTAGCAAGTCACAAGTTGGGATGTTTACTTCCTTTTCAAGTTAGTCGTATTGGGTTTTCTCTATATGTGGTCATTACAATTAGCCGGTGAATTCTAAGGAGGTTCGATAAAAGGTTGGTTTGAGAGACGTATATTGAGAGTATTTTTGCGACATATTCACACGGAATTTTGATCAAGCTATGATGTTAATATTGCATCAAGAAGGTAATACGGTATATACGCAACATTATGATGATTCCGATAGCTCGCAACCATCAGGAGGGAGAAGTTGGTATTTCATCTTCCGTGTTTGGATTACGAAGGGATTTTTGCTTAAGACTGAAGAAGGAGAAGTAGTGTGCTGTACATCGGGGTTTTTTACCAACTTGGATGCAATACTAAGTGAGTTATGTTGTTATGATGTTCCCAGAACGACAACCATTGTGCTTCAAGAGTTTACTTTCTCCGCTGCGTGTCTGAAGATTAAAGACGTGTTGGAAGAGTGTTGTCGGTTCAGGAGGGAGCAAAGAAAGAAAAAGGCTCACTAGTTAGGAGGGAGTAATAACCTAACTAGACCGTTACTGTTGAAGTTCAGAGCTACAAGAAGATCATTTGCCGAGGTCATCGGAAGGGAGAACTTCAAGTTTGCCTCAGTATCTAGACTACAGAGACTCTGCACTTCAAGAAAGTCAACATTGTTCATTACTATTGTAATTTACTTTGTTTTATATTTATAGGTCTCATTGTAACCATTCACGTGTGACGCTATCTTGGAGGGAGATTGTTAGCCTCGCTTTTTTATAAAGATAACGTCACCTACGTGAATTGGACTAGACGCGTAGAATACTTTGCCCTTAGGGACTAGTATCGTGTAAGTGGCAAAGTTAGGGCCTATAAATACCCCTCATGACTCTCCATGAGGGGTGAGGTGAAGCATTTGGTTATTGTATTCTTTTGTTCTTATCTTAATAAAACCTTGTTTTCTCCTCCCTCTCTCTAGTTTCTCTCACTAGAAGAGATGAAGATATTCATCTTCTTCCACCAACCAAGACCTCCAAACCACATAAATCATATAGTATTCGGTCCTGACAGTGAACTTAATACTTGTTCTGTAAAAAGTTGTTTCTTTGTTTAATGTTTGTTGGATCAGTCCAGATAGATCTTAAGAGCCTTAATGAAAGTATAGTAAACGTGTGTAATCACAAGAAAACTATGGAGAACCTTTGCTAGACTTATGTTTACGCGGAATATAAACACAAGAATTAAGAAGACAATAAACACAAGACTTGATCCTATATGGATTTATGTGCTTCGTCGTGGTTTTAAATTTGTAATCGAGAATTAACGGTTAACTAGGAACATATTCGGGCAAGTATACCCTAGTCAAGTTGTAGTATAGTATATGGTAAATCAAGGTCGTCCCAAGAGACTTGGTTGCACTACAAGTGTCGTTTGTTTGTTTAAGCAAGTAACAAGTTGATGGTTATGATTGTCACAACTCAAACCAACAAGAAAAGCAATATAAGAACAAGCACGTATCAAGGTCATGGTTATGATTGTCACGGATCAAACCACTAAGAAAAAGCACACAAAGAACATACATGTTTAGACAAATGGTCACAAGGATATAAGGATGTTTAGTTTAGAAAACGTATTGTCAAAGATAGAACCTATAATAATAGTTTAGTGTTTTATAACTCAAATGTGCATAAGCCTCAATCAAGTGGGAATGTCATGAGCCTTATACCAACAACAACAAAGAATCCCTTTCGGTCTTAGACTTTGATGGTATTAATTTGTGAAGTTCCATTTACTTGAAAGATAATGGGAACACATATTCAAAAGATTCCTTTTGGCCTTAATCCAAATTAAACCTTTACTAGTTATGTTTATTAATTCTCTTGCACAATCGTCACAAAGTACAAGACCAAAATCATTTGTCACTAATGAATTGAAACTAACCATTGTTAAGAATACTTTCGTCCACTGAACTCAACAATGATCAACCAAAACAATAAACAAGAACAAGTTCCAATTCAACCAAATATGATGTTATCAACATATTCCAAACAAACACCACAATTATCCAAACATCCTTTTATCACAAGTTCTCATATGAAATAAACAAGTATAAAGACAACATTCACAAGAATCACATAATCAACACAATCAAAGAACCAAACATGAACAATAGCATTCAACATCACAAAAGTAACAAGAGTTTACCCAAAGTAAGATTACATTAGGCAAGGGCGAAGGATTATAGCACTCCTTCAAGCCTCCAATCAACTACAACTTCTAACCAAGCATACTTCTGGAAATGGTAGAGGTTTGTGGTCTTTTGGGAAAGATAGGTTTGGTGGATAGTTGTTGGAAATTCCTCTTTAAGGGTGGAGGCTTGAATTTCACACCTAGAGATGGAGTGGTGGGTGAAAGGGATGAGAAGGATGGAGAAGGGATGGGAAATGATGTTGCAAAGGCTTCTATTTATACTACTTCCTAGGCTAGGGGTATTCAATGCATTTCTTTGAGGCCAAGGAGATTGGAAGGGACTAGAATACATGTAGGAAGGGACTAGAATCGTTTGGAACATGATTAGAACTTGCTAGGACTCTTATTGATGAAGAAATGGCATAAACAGGCCGTCCAACCGTTTCGGTTGGTGTTCTTGACCATTCTCCAACCGGATCCGGTTGCGGGCTCGACCGAATGGTTGGAGCAAATTGACAAAAAATCATAAGCACCAAAGTTGTAGATCTTTCTCTTAGATTTCCGTGGCCGCAAACCGGGGGTCAAACTGAGTCTGTATACAAAATTTATGGCCAAAATGGTGAAGGTGTGTCGGGAACAAAGAGTCTTCCAATATGTCTTCGTTTAAGCTTCTTTTCTTTATTTCTTTCTCGTTTTCCTTCTTGAACTTTATTCTTGAGTCTTTGGACAACTAACTTGATGACTTTTCCTTCTCGAATATACTCCACAAGTCTTGCTTTTGACGGGAACTCTTCGTATTTGGAGAAATCTTCGTATTTTACTTCTTTTTCCGTCTTTTTCTCCACTTTCCTGTACTTGGCTACAAATGAACTAGCAAACACACTTTTATATGATTAAGTTACAAAAGCATAGGATTATAGCCAAATAACACACATAAAAGCACGGATAACGCTACTAAAAACATGCACAATTTGAGCGTTATCAAATTCCCCCACACTCAAACTTTGCTTGCCCTCAAGCAAATCTAAGAAAAGAAAAATTAAAAGACAGACTTAAATGACAAAACGAAAAGAAAAATTAAAAATCGAAATATTGGGTTTTTTTTCTAATTTTTTTTAATATAAATATAAATAAGCGCAAAATGAACGCAAACTCCCCCACACTTAAAGGTTTGCTTGCCCTCAAGCAAATCTAGAAATTAAGAAAAATAAATCCCACATGGTGCATGAAATATGATTAGAAAAATGCGATGCAAATCTACCAAGTACAAGTACAAGATAAGATTCATCGTTTTAAGCTTCTAGAAGGTGAAAAATCGAGATGTTTGACAATACCCTATGGATTCTCTCACTTGATAAAATGGCTAAGCACCTCACGAAAAAGAACAGATGTATAATTCACTCAACACTCAATTTATTTAGTGATAGATAGTATTAAGGAATAGTACACTCATATTGCTCAATCATGACCTAAATATTACCATAGGCTTGTACAAGAAACAAAACTCCACCGACGTGGCGTAAGCACCAAGTGTAAACATCTAAAGAGGGCTTTTATTCGGGTTAGGCTTAAGGGGTTATCGGGCTTATGTTCAAACATTACATACAAGAATATAATAGATCGTTGGCGCGAATTCTCGATTAAGTCAAACAATGGATGGTCACTAGAGTATACCTCGGATTGATGGCGCATTATTCGCATAACGGATGGTCACCAAAAATATTCACTAGATCGCTGGCGCGTCATTTGATCCTTCAAGAATCGGATGGTCACTAAAATATCCATGCACTTCATATTTTCACAAAGCCAAAAGGGAAGGGATAAGGCATGGGAGCATTTATGAAATTGGTTTTAAAAGAAAACTAAAGTGAAGTCTAATACCCATATTGCTAGTTACCGAACAATCCGCAAATACGAAAATGATTATAGTTACTAACTTCTCCTCACATATCGATACACCGATTCACCATAACAATATTCTTCATACATAGCATAATGGCTAACAACTGTCATCACATATATAATTTTTTTTTCTTTCATTTTTTTTTCGATGACTTATTCTTTTTTTTTTCACACCTTTTTTTCATACTTTTTTTTTTCATACATCACATCTCCCCCACACTTCGTATAAGCATACACCACAAAAATACAAAATATAAAGGTGATCAATTTTCATCTTTGTCGAAATGGCACACACGAATGGCAAAGTGTGGCTAACTCATAATCATCAAAAAAATCTAATCATACCAAGCAACTAGCAACCAACCATTTAGACATTGACAAGGGGGTAGGCTAAGGTTTAAAGTGTAAAATATTTTTGTATTTTTTAGATGAAACAAAAACGAAAAGGATGGCTCGGAGGGTGTACTAAGGGTATCTAGCGCTAAAGATGAGCGCTAACAAATGGGTTCATGTAAGGGTGGTTAACTAACCGATGTGGCTAGCTAAAATATCATTAGATGTAAACGGAAGGCCATTTGGTTTTATTCCTAAGAGTGCCTCTTTATCACATGAATACACTTATATCACACGAATGTGATCTTACTGCGGTCTGGTAATGATTTACATGTACAAGTTCTAGAATAAATAAAATCACCGGCACACTCATAGCAAAAGATCAAAGCATAAAAGATGTATGCTATATATGAAATAGGCTCAAATCGTCACAATTTAGTGGAAGGGCTATAATATGTGCTAGCAAATGTCATCGATCCCAGAATGGATTGCAATATTAATCAGGACACATCTCGAATTTTTCAAAAATTACCGATTTCACCAGTGGATTGATCCAGTTATTCTAATAGATTATCTTATAAGCGTGAAAACAATTAGATCATGAGGGCAAAAAAGTTCACAAAGATTAAAATAGGCCCAAACATTTAGAATCTAAAAACTAGTTTCGCTTTTCACAGTAATATTTTCCCCCACACTTAAGTTAAGCACACAAAAGAAAAATAAATTAAAAAAAAATGCTATTATATTATTACTACGAGAAAACTTTGAAAAATAAACTAGTTACGACTTTTTTTTTTCCAAAAAAAAAAAAAAAAAAAAAAAAAATCAAACATGACTTATGCTTGTCCCACGAGTTCTCGGTAGCTCTATTGAAACGCACAAAGAAGCGGAGAAGCAGGTCAGCGCGAAGCATATTAAAAACCCAACTTCTTTAGGGAATCAGGGAGACCCGCCTTATACCTCTCACACAGTTTGTTTACAATGGGTGAGCCTTAATTTCGAGGATTAAAATAAATCAATTTATTAAAATAATTTACTAAACAAACAAACAAAGGAAAAATAGCAAAGAAACAAAATAAAGCAAATGTGAAAACTTCAAAGCATGTAAAATAGGGAAAATAATACTATAAGTCTAAGATATACGAAACCTCCCGGGTCGAAGAAATCACGATCGAACTCCATATGATAAGGTGCTAAGCAAACGCTAGTATAAGCGCATGACATCAATCGATTTCTCATCCAACATGTCCAATCCCAAGTATAACGTCACCAACAATCCAATCAATCCTTCCTCCAAGAGCTTATTAAATCTGCAAAAAGAAACTAAACCACAAAAAACGCGTAAAATTCTAAACTCACTTTCGTAGGAATCACGGTTGCATTTAGCGTATGCAACAAGCCTTTAAACCCCTCGGTGGCCCGAGTGGACGAGTTATAGTCTCGTGAGGGTTTCCAGTGAACATACCCACAAAGTTCAAAACACTTCATTTTAAAAATATATTCACAATATACCAAATTAACAAAACTTAAAATGGAAAAACCAAATAAAAGAAATGATACTCTTGCAAAAACAAAAAAGACATTTAAACTTATTTTTTCTAAACACAAACACACAAAAACAAAAAAAACAAAACAAAACGGATTTTTTTTAACAGATTACTCCAGCCGATCTGGTCACGGGGAGTGACCGATCGGTTGGAATGAACCAAATTTGACCAATCATCCAGCCGAACCGGTTACGGGGTGTAACCGATCAGTTGGAGGAAATTTTCTATTTTTTTTTAATATAAACGAGTTTTATTTCAAAACCTTTTATTGATAAAGTAAAATAAGAATACAAATGGTTACGAACACAATTAAATAAAACACATAAACACATTTTCACTAGAAGAACACAAAAAAAAAACAAAATACGACACTTAAAACAATAAACGCATAAACAAATAAAATCACGATCACAGAAAAATGACAATCACATAGACGCAATCAAACACAATTAGTCACGTAACACAAATCAAACAAGATAATCTAAAAACAAGATAATCCTATTTAGAATTAATACGAAACTAATATAAACAAGAATAACAAAAACAAATAACATAGAGACATGCAAGAGATCATATAACATATAAAACAAAATATATATATATATTTTTTTTTTTTTGGACAGAACACTCCAACCGGATCGGTTACGGGTGGTGACCGATCGGTGAAAGTGGATTTTTCTTGAAAAATATTTACCGAGAGCTCTAACCGATCCGGTTGGAGATCCAACCGATTCGGTTAGAGTTGTTTGGGAGGTTTTGGTGGTTTTTTCGCAAGAACTTTTGAACACACTTAGAAAGCAAACTTTGAAGTGAGCATTTTTAGCAAATATGAGACGGAATCCCAACATCAAAAACACGATTTTGATGCGAAGATCATTTGAGCAATTTTGAGAAAATGAGAGGTTTTTCAAAATGACAAGCATTCAAGCAAACATCAAGAGCAATCAAACAAGAGAAAAGAAACAATCATATTCATGAGCAAGAGCAATTTAGCATTCTAACAAACAAGCAAACAAACAAACACCTAAGAACAAAAACCAAATCCTCGGCAACGGCGCCAAAAACTTGATGTGCTTCTTCGTGGTTTTAAATTTGTAATCGAGAATTACCGGTAAACTAGGAACACATTCTGGCAAGTATACCCTAGTCAAGTTGTAGTATAGTATATGGTAAATCAAGGTCATCCCAAGAGACTTGGTTGCACTACAAGTGTCGTTTGATTTTTTAAGCAAGTAACAAGTTGATGGTTATGATTGTCACAACTCAAACCAACAAGAAAAGCAATATAAGAACAAGCTCGTATCAAGGTCGTAGTTATGATTGTCACGGATCAAACCACTAAGAAAAAGCACACAAAGAACATACATGTTTAGACAAATGATCACAAGGATATTAGGATGTTTAGTTTGGAATACATATTATCAAAGATAGAACCTATAATAATAGTTTAGTGTTTTATAAATCAAATGTGCATAAGCCTCAATCAAGTGGTCATGTCATGAGCCTTATACCAACAACAACAAAGAATCCCTTTCGGCCTTAGACTTTGATGTTATTAATTTGTGAAGCTCCATTTACTTGAAAGATAATGAGAACACATATTCAAAAGATTCCTTTCGGCCTTAATCCAAATTAAACCTTTACTTGTTACGTTTATTAATTCTCTTGCATAATCGTCACAAAGTACAAGACCAAAATCATTTGTCACTAATGAATTGAAACTAACCATTGTTAAGAATACTTTCGTCCATTGAACTCAACAACGATCAACCAAAACAATAAACAAGAACAAGTTCCAATTCAACCAAATATGATGTTATCAACATATTCCAAACAAACATCACAATTATCCAAACATCCTTTTATCACAAGTTCTCATATGAAATAAACAAGTATAAAGATAACATTCACAAGAATCACATAATCAACACAATCAAAGAACCAAACATGAACAATAGCATTCAACATCACAAAAGTAACAAGAGTTTACCCAAAGTAAGATTATATTAGGCAAGGGCGAAGGATTATAGCACTCCTTCAAGCCTCCAATCAACTACAACTTCTAACCAAGCATACTTCTGGAAATGGTAGAGGTTTGTGGTCTTTTGGGAGAGATAGGTTTGGTGTGTAGTTGGTGGAAATTCATCCTTAAGGGTGGAGGCTTGAATTTCACACCTTTGGGGAAGGTAAGTTGAGAGAGGGATGTTGTTTTAGGTGGAAATTCGTCCTCAAGGGTGGAGGATCGAATTTCACACCTAGAGATAGAGTGGTGGGTGAAAGGGATGAGAAGGATGGAGAAGGGATGGGAAATGAGATTGCAAAGGCTTCTATTTATACTTCTTCCAAGGCTAGGGGTATTCAATGCGATTCTTGGAGGCCAAGGAGATTGGAAGGGACAAGAATACATGTAGGAAGGGACTAGAATCATTTGGAACATGATTAGAACTTGCTAGGACTCTTATTGATGAAGAAATGGCAGAAACAGGCCCTCCAACCGAATTGGTTGGGCTCCAATCGTTTCGGTTGGTGTTCTTGACCATTCTCCAACCGGATCCGGTTGTGGGGCTCGACCAAACGGTTGGAGCAAATTGACAAAAAACCATAAACACCAAAGTTGTAGATCTTTCTCTTAACTTTCCGTGGCTGTGAACCGGGGGTCAAACGGAGTCCGTATGCAAAAGTTATGGCCAAAATGGTGAAGGTGTGTCGGGAACAACGAGTCTTCCAATATGTCTTCGTTTAAGCTTCTTTTCTTTATTTCTTTCTCGTTTTCCTTTTTGAACTTTATTCTTGTGTCATTGGACCACTAACTTGATGACTTTTCCTTCTCGAATATACTCTACAAGTCTTGCTTTTGACGGGAACTCTTAGTGTTTGGAGAAATCTTCGTATTTTACTTCTTTTTCCGTCTTTTTCTCCACTTTCCTGTACCTGGCTACAAATGAACTAGCAAACACACTTTTATACTATTAAGTAACAAATGTATATGATTATAGCCAAATAACACACGTAAAAGAACGGATAACGCTACTAAAAACATGCACAATTTGAGCGTTATCATGGATCTATATTGAATTACTAACAATGTTATTGACAAAACGTACATAGAACCCTAGCCGTTGGTTTCTTTTATACTATTAAGAAACCCTAATTCAGCAGCTTTCAAAACACGTAAAAGATATGCATTATCTATTTCTAATTTAACTCATGCATATCCCAACTAAATACTAAAAATGCGGGAACTACAAATCCGCAAGAACAATATTAACTATCAGTAGCAACTGCACTATCCGTAGTAACTACACTATCAGCAGGAACACAAAAGCTATCAGCAGGAACCTACTATTACAAAATTCCTAACAATCCTCCCCTAAACTTGAATTTGACTAAGTTAACTTCAAGTTTCCAGATAGATCTTGAACGTGCAAGAGGATTGAACATAAACAGCAACTGAAACAAGATAAGTAACCAGCAGAACACCTAGAACCACCATAAACAACAATGAAGACCCGGATTCCATCAGCAACTCCTAGATTAGCAGCATCAGGAACCTCCAACAGCAACAGTAACCTGAGTAGATTTGATGAGCCTTTACCAAGTAGCTACTCACTCCTGGGCTAGCTAGTTCTTGAGTGGAATCATGGCATCACCCTGGTGAACTAGTAACTAGTCCAACACTTAGAACGTGAATCAATGGTGTGTTGGAAAACCCTAATGGTTTTTGGAAAACCATCACAGCCATCAATGGATTTAATATGTCTTTACCTGAAGCCGTTTAACTCAGGACTAGCCATGGTATTCCACTGCCTTTACCACAAGCCATGAACTTGTGGGCTAGCCAACTCTTCATCTATTAGGACATGGTGAGTTGAGCACCATACAACTTATTGGCAAGTTGTCAACCATCCAGCGGATTTGATATCTCTTTACCAGAGCCGTTTGCTCATGGAGTAGCCAATGTTTGGTGTGTAAGACCAGGGTACATTGATAACCCTCTGATTTTTTGTAAATCAGCAACTATCAATGGATTTGAGAACTCTCACCATAGCCGTACCCCCATGGTGAGTTAACTCTTTTTCCTCCAAGACATGGTGAGTTAAGAACCATATATGGTACACAACTATACAAACAAGATCCTCAAAGCAAAGTTAGTAAACAAAATATATACATAAAAAATGTTTTTTTTTATTTACACAAAATAAAAGAGAATAAATAAAAAATACATATATCAACATACCAGACTTCAAGAGGAAGAATCAACAGAAGCAGCAATGAGTTTATCCTTAACACGTTTGACTAACTGCTTTGCACTAACCATATCATTTCCAACAGAAGCAGTAGAGAAAACCAACTTCTTTTTCAGCATTTGCTCCAGCAAAGGTACAGACAAAGGGTAGTGTTGATCTGAAAACATATAAACATAAACCCCATACCAGGTCTGCACCACATGAACACAAGACAATGGATAAAATGTCCAAACATAAACCCTCCACTGATTCTGACCTTCCCAAACCCTAAACCCTGCACCATCCTGATATTTGGAATCAAACAAAACTTGAAGATCACCCAGCAACATTAGACCAGCACCTGTTGCAGGATGAGATTCATAATGTTTGGACACCATGCCATAAAGTGCAATAAGATCTTGTCTGTCCAGAAAATTTAGGATCTCAGTAAGACAAGTAAAATGTCTGACAAACCCATCTTTGCGATACACAGAGTTACATGCACCCAAACCACCAAGACCAATAGGTGTGAGTTCCCATCTCACAAGCATAGACCAGACTACTGGCTCCTCATCAAAATCATCCTCCACAAATTCCTTTATAAATGAACTCTCGGGAGCTTGAAGATCAAAAGAACCAACCTTCTTTCTTGCTATACTCTTCTATCTTCGTCCAAAACTGGAAGAAGGAGAAGAAGTAGCAGACACATCTACAGTTGGGACCTCAGGGGAAACAACCTCCTCCTTGTCAGGTGGGACCACTGGTGGATTTTGGGTAGAAGCAGGAGTGGACACATGCATTGTCTCATCAGTAGACAGAACCTTTCCTTCATCAGCAGAAGTAGGTGGCACAACATCAGGAGAAACTGATGTTGCCCCTTCAGCAGAAAGAGAAACATGAACCTCAGCAGAAGACTTTGGAGTATCCTCTGATGGAAGATGCTGATCTAAATCTACTAGAGTCTCTTCAGCAGAAACTGGAGCATTATCAGGAGCATCAGTTGACTTTAATCTCTTAGGTTCAGATCCTTCCAAAAGAGATGAAGAATGTTTCAATCTGGCAAAAGGATGGATACCATCTTTCTCCAACTGTGTGAGAATTTTGTTATATTCTATGACCAACATTTCAAATTCCCGTATATGTTTCCTCTGTTCAGCTTGAGAAAGAGGTCTATCCTGTTTAGCTTTAGCCTTGCGCTCTGCATCTGCTTTCTTTCTCTGTCTAACCAAGGCAAGTATATCATCAACATAGTTCTCATAATCAAAGGCACTACCCAATATAGATTGAGCAAGAGATGGATTGGTAGTGACATCATCCTCCAATTGTTTCCAAGTTGTATTTGAGAATTGTAGAGAAAGAGCATCAAGTTCTTTCTTTCTCTGTGGAGTGATATCAGGAGCTTTATAAGAATGACTTAGAAACTCTGCATCATAAGTAGCTTGTGCCTTCTTAGCTACTTCACTATCACCTTGTGCAATCTCATTTAGTCTAAGAAGTCTAGCTTGTTTCTGCTTTAAATGCATCAGAGTCCATATCCTCATCTAGAATTTTACCCTTTCCCTTATCAACCTAAGAAGCAGGCATGGGCTCAACCTCAACAGAAGAATCCTTAGGATCAAAGGGAATGGACTCAGGAATCTCAGAAGCAATAGAGGAAGTATCAGGCTTATAAGAAGTAACACGATTTTTAGCAGCATCAGAAGGTTCCTTATCCTCAGCAACCTTGTCAGTAGAAATAGGTTCAGGAGGAATTTGCACATGATTAGCAGCACTAGAAGTATCAGGAGAATCCACCATACTAGTCTTGAGGACATTTAGATTAAGATAACTCCTCTTTCTAGTCCTCCTTCTGTGAAACACTTGAACTTCTGGATCTTTCTGAGCTTGTGTCTCTCCTAATGAAATAGAAGCCAAAACATGTAGTGCCTCAAGATCAATATTGGTCCTCTCATTATCCTGTTCCTCCTCAGAATCAGAAACTACAACTCTGCTCCTCCTGTTATTAAGCCTAACCTCCAAATCTGTCACCCTCTTTAACAACTTAACCATAGCACCACCAAAAGTCTGCTTGGTCTCCTTAAGCTCATCCCTGGATTCTTTAAGCTGAACCTCCAAATCATTAACCTTATTGATATACCTGTTAAGTAAACTAGACATTTTCATTAGTATATTAGGATCCTCAGCTCCACCAGCAGGATTTCCTGAGGTATTGGGAGCTTCATTGGACCTGGGAGGAGAGACATAAAAGTCATTACCAAAATGGGTGTCATCCTCAAAATTATGCCTAGGTGAACTAGAAGGTTAGACAAAAGGTTGGCCAAGATTAACCTCAGTCTCAACAGGAATTTGTTCCTGTAAATCAGAGGCAACCACTGGCTCCTCAGGAGAAACAATCCTTGGTGATGGTGGGGAAACAGGTTGAGGTAATGGGGGTTGCTGGTCATCAGTGGCAACTGATGCAGAGGCACCAGTAGCAACATTGCCACCAGGAAACATAGAAGGTAATAGGAGCCTGTGTTCTCCAGCAAAATTTGTTTTCACTATTGCAAATAATTTAGCAGATAATTTATTAATAACCCTTGGCGTTTGATCAGAGGTTTTAATGCCTAATATCATCTGTAGAAATCTAGGATACATCAGAAATTTATGTTTGGTATCCTTTATGTTCTTAAGCATTTCCTCAAAAATATATCTTGAAAAATTATAATTTCTACCATGGGCCAAACAGATTATAGCATTTGCAATTGAACTGGAAAACTGATCCCAACCCCCAGATTTAGGACTTAGAACCTGAAGAAGGGTATGGTCTCAAAATTTCCACTTAGGGCAAAATTTATTTTTATACCAAATGAATTTCCCATCAGAGGGATACCCTATGCTGGCTAAACCAGTGATTATCTCATCTCTATTGTTCTCAAAGAGACCACCTTCATCATCAAATTGTAACTGAGTCCTAATGAGAGACTTAGTTATCACATACTCTTCTCCATCAATGGTAGCCACAATCTCCTTGTTTAGACCATTAGGAGATCGCTCATGAGTAGTGGACCATAATTGCTTGACTAAAGAGTCATAAACAACTGACGGAGAGAAAGTTAGAGCATACCTGATCTTTGAGTGCAGAAGGAAATCAATCATTGAATCATACAAATCACTCCCTTTGACATGTTCCAACAATGCAACTTTATTGTGATCCCCTTTGTAATCGAGTGTTGCCATTGTTGCAGATTGAGAAGATTGAAGATGAGTTGGATTCAAATTTAGAGGGAATTATGTAATTAGGTTGTGGGATACTTTTGATTGACTATTTAAATGAGTTACCCAAAATAGTCGGTTAAATTGGCAAAAATATTGGACAGAATCTTTGACCAATTTGACTTTAATTAAAAAACGCAACATAAATTCTCAAATTTTAACGAAACCAGCAGTAATGAAAAGTCAGACAGCAGAAATCAATCAGAAGAAACCAACTAACTTTTGACCGCAGCTACCAATTCAACACTACCAGCAGAATCCATAGCTAATCAACAGAAACAATCACTTTACCAGCAGAAATGAACATAGAATCAATTCTTCTGATCATAACAGTGCATCAACAGTCTCTAAACTTAACCTTTAATGATACAAATTCCAACCATTAATTACAACCATAAATTCCTACCTACCAAAGATTCCTTATACACTGTCTATATAACCAACCCCTTGCCTCATCAAACATACATACAAACCAATTAACCAAAATCGATTTCCTTCCAAAACCTCATGAATAACTCACCCAATCATCCCATCGAAATCTCTTTAGATTCTTCTGAGAGTGAGCCATCCCATGATGGATGGTTAAAATATTATCCTCGTGGTCACTCCAGTATGAACTACATATCCAAAAACCCTCCTCTCAAATCACCATTTGCTTACACTTCTTCAGAGGAAGATCTGCCCAATCCTCCTCCCCATGTGGAGTTTGAAGTGACCAGCTCTGAGCTTAATGCCATGAATACATATACTGATGAGGAGAATGGTGCATCTTCCAGGCCAATCAATGTTGCTTCTTTTGCTGCTGTGCCACCACCTTCAGGTCCAAGACCAGAACCCTCCACCTCAAACCTTGAGAAGAGAGCTACTGTGCTTGGCATAGCTGCAAAGCCAGTGTGGTCATTTATTGACATGTGGGGAAAGGAGCATCAGAGGATGCCAGAGTGGGGAAAGAGGAGGCCTAAGTAGAAGCCTTGAAGATGGAGTCTAGAGGTGTCTTTGGTGAAGCTTGTCAGGATTGTGTCTTAATGTAATCAGCAGCCATGTTTAAAAGTTCTTGTATTGTGATACTGCATCTCAGAATGTAGTGTGTTTTCATGAATAAAAGACTTTGGTAGATTAATCTTTTGCTATATTTTGCCACTGATTGTTTATTTGATACCAGATCTGCAAGATGGTTAGTAGACAACAAAACATACAAAACAAATATATACAATATATGCAAAATATATACAAATTTACAACATAAATCCTCCCCTTAAACCAGAAACCTCCCCTTAGGTATAATCCTCCCCTCAAACAAAATAATCAGGGGTTGATCATGCCTATATGGACAATCCAATATTGAAACCTTGGACCATCAAAAGCTTTAGTCAACAAATCAGCTACATTTTCATCTGTGTGTATTTTAACCACTTGAATAAGGTGTTGTTCATTAGCATCTCTGATAAAGTGGTGTCTAATTTCAATGTGCTTAGTTCTTTGATGAAAAACATGGTTTTTAACAATGCAGGTTGTACTTTGGTTGTCAATAAAGATCTTAATGTTCATAAAATTGAACCCATAGTCCAATAACTGATTTTGAATCCAAAGTACCTGACCACAACAACTAGCAGCAGCAACATATTCAGCCTCAGTAAAAGATGTAGCCACTATGGTCTGCTTCTTGCATTGCCAGGAGATTAATCTCCTTCCCAGAAACTGACAACCCCCAGTAGTAGATTTTTTATCAAAGTTTGCACCAGCATAGTCACTATCACTATAAGCTTCCAAGTCAAATGGAGATTCTCTAGGATACTAAAGACCCAACCTAGGTTAACCCTTGAGATACTTGAAAATCTTCTTGACTGCAGTCAAATGGGAAGTCGAATGAGTGACCTGATGCCTGGAACAAGCACTGACTGCAAACATAATATCAGACCTTGAAGCAGTCAAATACATGAGTGAACTAATCATGGATCTGTATAGATGAACATTGACAGTAGGATCGGGTTCATTATTTGACTTTGGCTTTGGGGCCTCATAGGGAGTAGTTGCAGTCCTAACAAGTTCCATATCAAACTTCTTGAGGATGTCATGTACATATTTCTCCTGATGAATGAAAATACCATCTGATTTCTGATGTACTTGTAGACCCAAAAAGAATGTAAGCTCACCCATTGCACTCATCTCAAACTCACTTTTCATCAACTCCTCAAATTCCCTGCACCAAGCTTCTTTGGTAGAACCAAAGATAATGTCATCCACATACACTTGAACAAGAATGATATCTCTGGGGTTCTTCCTGATAAAGAGAGTCTTATCAATAGCACCTCTCCTGTAACCATGTTCAGCAGGAATGAAGAGAGCCTAGCATACCAAGCCCTAGGTGCCTAATGAAGTCCATAGAGTGCTTTAACCACTTTGTAGATCATATTTGGATTGTGAGGATATACAAATCCCTTTGGCTGAGTGACATACACTTCTTCCTCAATTTCACCATATAAGAAAGCACTTTTAACATCCATCTGATATACCATGAAGCCCATGTATGAGGCAAAAGCCAAGAAGAGTCTGATAGCTCTACTCTTGCAACTGGAGCAAAAACCTCATCATAATCAATCCCTTCTTCTTGTATGTGAACTTGGGCAACCAACCTAGCCTTATTCGTCACCACAATCCCCCTTGCATCTCTCTTACACTTCAGAATCCACTTTGTGCCAATTGCATACTTTCCAGGAGGCCATTGAACAAGCTCCCAAACATTCTGATTTAAAAATTGTTGCATTTCTTCCTGCATAGCAGCTACCCAATATTCATCTGCTAATGCCTGTGCAACACTGGTAGGTTCAACTTGGGAGAGGAAACAAGCAAATAGACAATGATGATAGTCTATGTGATTGTTCCTATGTTGAGCCTGAATGTAACTGAGAAATGAAGATTGACCAAAACCTGTCTTCTTGACCCTGCTTCTAGTTTGCACAGAGCAAGTAGGATCACCAATGATTAGAGATTGTGGATGTATTGTGTTAATCCTTTTGGTGACATTAGGACTAACATCAACAGACATGGCCAGATTAGTGAGTGTAGGACCAAAGTTATCATCATAGGAAGAAGAATCAAAAATGCCTCTGCTTGAAAAATAATGAATGCCATCTAATTCAGAGCTTGTAAATTGCGAATTGGCTATGTCAGATGGACTTGAAAATCTGGTGGGAGAATCATCTAAACCAAGAGTATCAACAGATGGAGTAGAGGAGGGAACCGCAGGAACAGTATCACTAGTAGAAGGAACAGGAACACTACCAGCAGAATCTCCATCAGCAGCAACTGACCCATTACCAGTAGAATTGAACTTAGCAGCATTCTGACCAGTAGGATCAGAGACATTACCAGCAAGAACAGACACATTATCAGCAGCATCAAACTTCCTGCGGGCTTCAAGAGTTTCCTGCCTTAAGAGTTCCTCTGTTTCTTTGGGGAATTCATAACCAAACTTTTTAGCATCATCATTTGCTGCATGCTCTTGTCGTTGAAGCTTGACAAGCTCTTCTGCATAGCCTAAATCACTTGAGGTTATATCAGAAGAATCTGCATCCTTGGTACCTGAAAAGTGGTTATTAGGAAAAAAAAGGAACAACAATAAGCTGTTCATCACAGTCTGAATCTGACTCATCATCTGAGGAACCTGCAATGTTAGTTTCAGTAGCTTGTGGTTCTGCAGAAAGATTAGATTTATAACGAGTATAACCTAAATGATCAGTTAAGTAGTCAAGATCGAAGTACCATTCTTGACCTGCACCCTGAACATTAGGCTTGTCTTCCATAAATCTCAGATTTAGTGTTTCTTCTATCCTCTTTGTGGAGATGTTATATACCATGTAAGCCTTACTATGAGCAGAATAGCCTACTACAAAACCCTCATCAGCTTTCCCTTCAAATTTGTCCAAATGATCACTGGTGTTTAAGATGGTCACATTACAACCAAAAGGCTTAAAGTAGCTTATGGTAGAAATCTTTCCAGACAAAAGTTCATAAGGTGTCTTATTGTAAGGATAAGTTATCAAAACCCTGTTCAAAACATAACAGGCAGTACTGACTGCTTCAGTCCAGAACATGGTAGGCAACTTTGAATCAGCAAGAATAGACCTTGCTGCTTCAATAAGAGTCCTATTTTTCCTTTCAGCAACTCCATTTTGTTGTGGAATCCTGGCATTGCTATAGTCCCTTTTTATCCCCTTAGCATAACAGAGCTCAATTAGTTTGGCATTCTTAAACTCTATCCCATTATCACACCTAATGGCTTTCACTTTCTTATTCAACTGATTCTCAACCAAGGCAATGAAATTTTGAAGAACCTGCAAATGTTTCATCCTTAGTCCCCAAAAAGAATGCCCAGCAATACCTACTGTAGTCATCAGTAATCACCAAACAGTAGTACTTGTGATCAATGCTTCTGATAGATGTCGGACCAAAAAGATCCATGTGCAGAAGCTGCAGAGGCTCTGAAATGGTGCTGAAAGCAGTAATGGATTTATATGAATCCTTGTGTTGCTTTCCCTTGTTGCAAGCCACATAATTGTGCTCATTAGTAAAGACTTTGGAAGGAAGTCCATGAACTAAACCATGTTTTGCCAGCTTGTTGATAGTTTTGAAATTGACATGAGCCATCCTTCTATGCCATTTATTAGATTCATCAAAGGATGCCTTTGCCACCAAACAAGCTAAATCACCTTCAGGCTGAACATCATTGAGGTTGAATGTATAGAGATTATGTTTCCTAGGCACCTTCAAAATAACCTGACTGTCATCAGGTATCTGGAAGTCTTTGGAAAGAACAAGACATTCATTATCAGTGAACAAAACACAATGTTTCATGTCACAGATTTGAGACACAGAAAATAAGTTGAAGTTTCTCAGTTGTTCCACATAATACACATTCTCAAAGTCCAGCTTGGAAGTTTTAATGGTTCCCTTCCCTGTAATTTTACCATCTCCTCCTCCAAATGTAACAGTACCCCCTTGAAGAGATACAAAATCATGCAATCTATCTCGGTTCCCTGTCATACTCCTAGAACAGCCACTATCAACAATACCTAAATCTTTATTTTTATGAGGATCATCCTACAAGTTAAAAAATATACAACAACATTAGTATACATGGAGACTCAAGTCATCACTGACTTGCGCCTGCCTTGTGGATCATATTAGAAAAACCTGCATATTGAGGAGATCCACTATTGTTCTTGGAACCCTTCATAAAAGATGGTCTGTTTTGTGTCCAAGAGCAACCTGCTGAGGGCTTAACAGCAGTATCCCACCTTGCCCTCCTTTTATTGAAGAGGTCATTATTAATAGACCTATATTCATTTTGAAAATAAGTACTAGTAGGTCTGGTCAATGGTCTATGAACATTTCTTCTCCAACATGAGGAAGATGGTCTATCGGCAGAAACTGGGTTACCAGTAGGAACTGGTCTACCAGCAGCAACTTGTCTACCGGCAGAATTAGTTCTGCCAGTCCTCATATGTGTTCCAGAGGGAACAAAAGGAGGAAATTTGGTCACATCTTTCCATATCGGTCTATGTCTCTGTTGATTAGTACAACCACCCATTTGTTTCTCATAAAATCACAACCTTTGATAAGATGAAATGTACTACCACAAAAAAAACATGATTTCTTCTTAAAATGCTTGTTCATAACAGGAATAGTCTTATCACAAACAAACTTATTCAAACCACAACCAAAATCATAATTGTTTTCAACAGAATCAAAAGAACATGAAATGTTTTTAAAACAAGCTATCTTTGAAGAAGATTCATTAACAACAACTATTGGGGCTTGGTGTACTGGTAAAGGCTTGGGAGAGGCAGACTTGGGAGTTGTAGACTCTTCACTTGAACCACAACTGGCATAGTCTCTAGACTGGGTCTTTGAGGTCCTATCATTGGAAGAACAAGAGACAAAATCATTAGTTTCACTGGCAGTGTTAGATAAGTCATCAGACTTTAGGCTATTGGTCATATGTGGTTCATCCAAGTCTGAGTCTGGGTTAGGTGGTCTAACTATACCATTGATTGAGGAAGGCATATAATGCATTTCACCTTGTTTAACAAATTTAGAAGGTTGATATTTTTCTTCCTCTTCATCAGTGACAAGATTAAAAACACTATAGTCATTAGGGTCATAGATCTCATGTGAATCAATGTAATCCTTGAAGCCCAACCGCATCTTGGTTTTTACAGACATAAAACTTGACCTTAATTTGTCTAGATTTTTAGCTTGTTCTTGCCACTATTTATGTCTAGCCAGTAGCCACCTCTTTATCTAATTTAGCCTTAAGATCCTCTTTTTCTACATTAGCCTTAATATTTTCATTTTTAGTATATTTTAATAAGTTAGTGGTGTTCTCCAAATCTCTTTCTAACACTCTAATTCTCTCTTCAAGGGCCAATTGATTTTGTTGGTACCAGGCCTATTGTTTTCCTAAAGATTTAACAGTTTTCTTATATGCCTAGACCTGAATAAAATGTTCTTTATATTGGCCATTAACATCATCAAATTCACTTTTAAGAGCATCATATCTAGTATTACAACCAAATATACAAATTTGTACATGAGATGTGATGCCCATCATTGCAAACTCATCAACAGTATCAGTAACCAATCCAATATGAGGATTCTTGATGAGTGTGTAAATACTCATCATTTTGAGTCAAATCTGAACTGCAAAACGTCTAAAAATGCTCAGAAATGCATCAAAATACTGAAAATATTCCAAAATTGCATTTTATATGTTTCAGATGAAAAATGTTTAAAATCAGATGAAAATTGAGCAAAGTTTGCAAAATTGGCAGTTTCAGTCCCCCAAGTTTCAAAAGTTGTCAAAAACAGTCCCTGAGCACATAATTTCAAAAGTAAAGTCACCAAAGGTCCTTTTAAAATCAAAAGTTGTCAAATCTAGTCCTTTGGTGGAAAATATCAAAAGTTTGAGAAAATTACAAAAATGGTCCTCCAAGTTTGAAAATTGGCAAAATTAGCCCTTGGAAAATTGCAAAATGGCAATTTTGGTCCCTATACTTTCAAAGCTTGTCAATTTTGGTCCTTTTGTCAACTTTGGAAAATTACATGTTTGGTCCCTCTAGTTTGGCAGTTTACAACATAGGTCCTTGTCAAAATTATTATCCAAGACTTGTCAAAACAATTATGGACCCCTGCCATTTGCACATTTGACCCCTGCCAATACCCTTTTTTGACCCTTTGGTCAAATAAAGTCAAACAACCAGAGATACGCGCCCCACTGTTCCCTTATCTTCTTCCCCACTTGGTTCTGCAAACTCAGCCATCACTTCACCCTTTTCCACCCCCCCTCCTCATCATACCCACCTAACTTACCCTCCACAATAAATGCCACCCCCCCCCCCCTAGTGCTAGTTTTCAGAACCCACAGGTTGAAACATGTTTCCCGCCAAAAATGTGATAACACTCTAAGCTCTCCCATTGGTTCAGAAAGTGGTGGGAAATACTCAGAAGGCCACGTGGAGCATCTTTCAAGCATAAAAGAGAAGAAAGGAAGCAAAGAAAGAGTAGTCTTTAGTTTTTATTTTTCTCTTATGTCGTAATTTTTAATTATGTCTTAGTTAAATTTGAAAGTTGTAATAAATTGTTCTTAAGTATCAAACTCAAGCTAAATTTTCAGTTTATCCAAGTTTTAATCATTAATGCAAAGTATCATTTAGTTTCATGTTTATTTGTTCACTGTTAAAGATTCAAGTTTCTATTTCATAAAGACAAGCTTCATTCAGCTTGTTTATCAGTGTTAACAAGCTTATATAAGCTCTTCATAGCTTTTTATAAGCTTGAAATCAAGTTTCAAACCATTTTAGGTTTGGTCAACAAAAGTCAACGAGGGTACAAAAATGATGCAGGACAGGATTTGGGTTGGTTCAGACAATGGAATGGGTTGAAATGGAAGCAGTTGGGTTGGTTTGATAGGTTAGAATTCCCTGTTTCAGTATTGGCTAGCCACTGTGGCTATGGACTTTTGTAAGTCAATTCCAAGTTTATTGCATATTCTTCATTTGCAGGTTTAATTAGTTCAAACCTGTTGTATTAGTTGTATTTAGGGTTGGTTAAGTAGGTTTGATCATAATTTATGATTGGTTAAGTGTTTGGATTAGTTTCAATTGGTAAATCAGTAAGTTAAGGGGGTGTTTGGATTGATTGCTAAAATTGTTTCAAAGGATGTTTTGATCTGAGTTCTTCACTGCTTTAGTCTTTAATATCACTAAGTAGGTTATTTGAGTCTTCATTTACACCTGTTTTACACTGAAAGTCAAAGTTAATTTGCAACTGCTCTTGTGTGTTTATCTGTTGGAACTAGGTCATAGAAATCAAATCAAAAAGGTCTAAAAACTTGTTAAGCTTACCTGATATAGTTGCATTACATCATACTTGATCTATATCAGTCTTACATTTGCTTTCAAAATCCACCAAAGTCAACTTTTAAACCTGTTTCAAAAAGTCAAAAGAGTTCAAAAATTTGGTTTGTGCAGAAACTGCAGCAGTTGCACAGATCTTATTAACACTTTTTAGGATCTGAATTTTTGTCTATAAGTAGTCTACTTGGTGGTCTTGAGAACCACTTATTTGGTTTTAACTTTTGCTTGCTAGATAAGCTGCTGCATAAGCTCTAAGACAGGCCCTGTTGCCCTGCTCCAGGGCTCAGCTAATACTGAGTCTTTTCTCAGATAATGCAAGACTGGTGCAAGGCTCATAAGAGCCCCCCTAGGTCTGGTATTTTGGTTTTGAGTAGCTGCCTAGGTCTAGTTTAGGATTTGATAATTGGTTTGTAGTTTGTAGCTTATTAGGGTGCTTAAAATTGGATTGCAAGTTGACCCCAAAACTGTTTTTAGCTTAAAATCAAAATCACCAAATTTGATCAGTTGTGCTATTTAGTGATTGTAACCTGTTGTCTTAAGTTGCATTTGGTCTTTTTGAGTAGGTTAGAGCTTCTGTTATCAGTTGGAAGCTTATCTTGCTCATTTGCTTATTTTAGTGCTTATTCCAATAAGCACTTGAAAAGCAGTTTCTGATTTCTCTATACAAGTGCTTGTTTTTCCAATTTTCTCATATTCCTAGCATCATTTTAGATTTTTCCTGAAATTTTTAGATTTTTCTAAGTTGTTTAACTATTTTTCCTAATTTAAATTAGTTTTTAATCATTTTTAATTAGCTTTTAATATAAAAAATTCAGAAAAAGTTCAAAAAAATAATTTTTCAATTTTGTTAAGTTTAGATAAATATAAGAAGTGAAAAAAGTAATTTTCCAGATTTTTATTAGTTTATTTGGTAATTTTTAGTAATTTAAATAGTTTTTAATAGTTTAAAATTCATAAAAAATAGAAAAATAGTCAGAAAAATACAAAAATAGTTTTGAAAATTCTAGTTTGATATTTTAGACTTTTTCATTTCATAATTTTATTTTTCTAGCTTTATTTCCTATTTTCTTGTATTTTAGGTAATTATTTAATAGTTAAAAATAGTTTTTAATTAATAATAATTAAATAAATAGTTATAAAATTAATTTTCTTTTTCTAATAATTTTCTTTTATCATTAGGTTTATAAAAATATCATTTTCATATTTTTAGGGTTAATATTGTGTAAGTTTCACGTTTTTGTTTATACGTCACGTAGTTTTTAATTAAGTTTTATTAAAACAAAAAGAACAAAAACATCATTTTAATAATAGTGATAGCGTTTATTTAATAGATTTTATCTTTTTAGATTTCCTTTAATTTGCATTTAAGCCGTTTTTATCTGTTGGCTTTTTCCGTAGTTATAATCATAAATCAAATCTCTGTACCCATTCAAATCTTCTCGATCACTAAACGTTTGACTATTCTCGCACGGCTCGTTGGGACATAACGACCTGGGGAAACATTATACTCTCCTGGACTTCATTGCATTGGTGTGTGAACTGTTTTGAGTTTCTTACAGTTGGTCATTCACAAGTGACTAGCTCGCGTAAGAAAACTTGACGGTTTTGCAGCGATCAAATTTTGGCGCCGCTGCCGGGGAGCAGTGCTAATAGTCTTACTTCTAGCAGATTAGTAGTTTGAATATTCACTCTCTGTTCATACCATCTATCTATATCTATATATATTTCTATAAAAAATCCAAAAACCCAAAAACAGCCAAAAACGTATAAAACACAAAAATATTTTGCTTTTGTTTCTATATATGTATCAAATATAAAAATACAAAAAGATTCGTCGTTTTCTTAAATAATAAACAACTTAAAAGATTACCACCGCAAACCAAGGCAGTGCACTACCTAACTGGGGGTGCGACCATAATAAGTTCCCGAACCAAAGATTTAAAACTTGCCTTTGTGTCCTTGATAGTGGTGTACCTTTTTCAAAGAAGCCATTCATCTTGGATTATTGGTTAAGTTCACTGTTGTTTTGCCTCGATCTTGTGTTAATTGATTTTGTTGTGATATCGACGTTTCAGAAGCAGAAAACCTAAAAAGATTCTCCTTACCCCATTTTCACCAATTTCATAATTCATCTCCTTAACTCTGAGATCCTTTAGAGTTAACTCTAGTGCATGCGCACTCGTTCTTCTAGATCATTGAGTCCTTTTCGTGATCTAGCAGACATTCCTAGACGACGTTCTCGTAGACGTGCTGCCCAAATAGTCGAACCCGAGATTCGTACTATTTCAAACAACAAAATGGCAGACGAACGTACTATGGCGGAAATGCTCCAGGCACCCACCGAGGGTTATGGAGATGCCATCATTCTACCAGTAATCAACTCTGATCACTTTGAATTGAAGACACATTTGATCACACTTGTGTCTACAAATCAATTCCACGGGTTTGATCGTGAAGACCCGTATGCACACATCCGTTGGTTTAACAAGTTGACTTCAACTATCAATTACAAGGATGTGCCACAGAAAGTCATCAAGTTGATGCTATTTCCATTCTCACTTGAGGGGGCAGCCCGGATTTGGCTGGAAAAAGAACCCCCTCGATCCATCGAAACTTGGGAGGAACTTGTTCAAAAGTTTGTCAATCATTTCTTTCCTCCATCAAAGACGACTAATCTTAAAAATGAAATTTCTGGATTTCGTCAAAATTTCGATGAAAACTTTGGAGAGGCATGGGAGAGATTCAAAGATCTCCTCAGGAAATGCCCTCACCATGGATTCACGGAGCTTCAACAAATCAATATCTTTTACAATGGGTTGAATAGTAACGATCAAGATTCCTTGAATGCAGCCGCAGGTGGAAATATCTTGAATCGTAAGCCTAAAGATGTGATTGAAATTTGCGAGCAAAAATCGAAAGTTCCTATTTCTCGCAACAAAGTCAATACTCCGAACACTCCTGCTTCTACATCTAATAACTCTTCTGAGTTAGCTGCTCCGCTAGCAGCTCTAACGGATGCCATCCGTTGTATGATTAAGGATGTTAAGGAAATCAAAAGCGAGATTCATAAACCGGAACCAATCAAAGCCGTAAACAAGGTGTGTGAAACTTGTGGTGGTCCACACGCGTATTATGATTGTCAAGCAACCGATGCTTCCTTTTACCAAGCTCCCGTAGCTTCGGTAAACCACAATCAATACCGACCACAGGCTGATCCTCACTACCGTGCACCTAGCGGTATGACACCACCTGGTTTTCCTCCTGTGCAAAACCATGGCAATCAGAATCGCTTTGTTCCGAATCAAGGACAAAACTTCAATCAAAACCGGAATAATCACAACCCACCATATCAAGCTCCTAATCAGCATAATTATCAACAACCTTCTCATGCTCCCCCACCAAATGACTTCATGAAAGTTACTGAGTCAAGCATACGTTCTATGCAAACTCAGATCAATAACATGAGGGTTGAGCTGAAGAAGGAAATTGATACCACAATGTCTCGGCAGACAAATGAGTTGAAGAATATGATGAGCAGTTTCATGAACATGAATACGAACCAAGCTTCATCATCTTCTGGAGGACTCCCAAGCAATACAATTACTAATCCTAATGCCGAGTTGAAAGCCGTCACCACTCGTAGTGGTAAGACGCACAATGGACCTTCGACTCCTATGCCCCCTCCTCCTGTGGCATTGAGTCAAGTTACCAAGGAGACAACGGACAAAGTGCATTATTCAAGCCCACGAAGTACCGCACACGTCCAACCTTCGGTAGTCCAAGCTTTAAGTCCGGAACCCGAAGTTCCGAAGACACATTCTGAGCCAGAAAACACTTCTATCCCGGCTCAAAAGTCTAGTCAGCTTCCTTACCCATCAAGAATGAATGATGAGAAGCAAAAAGACAAAAACAAAGAGCAGATGGAAAAATTTTTCCAAATCTTCAATGAGCTTCACTTTGATATAAGCTTCGTTGATGCTCTCGTTCTAATGCCTAAATTTGCATCCACGCTTAAAGGCTTACTGAGCAACAAAGATAAGTTGTCTGAGATGACGAAAACCCCTCTAAATGAGCAATGCTCAGCGGCCATTCTTAATAAGCTTCCCGAAAAGCTTGAAGACCCTGGCCGGTTTTTAATCCCGTGTGATTTCTTGGGGATGTTTCAATGCTCCGCCTTGGCCGATCTTGGCGCTAGCATTAACCTCATGCCACTCTCAGTATGGAAGAAACTGTCTCTTCCCAAACTTTCATCCACTTGTATGACACTCGAGCTAGCGGACCGTACCATAACTCGTCCACTTGGGATAGCCGAGGATGTTGTGATGAAAGTGGGAAAGTTTCACTTTCCTACTGACTTTGTTGTTGTAGACTTCGATGCAGATTCTAGAGTTCCCCTCATCTTAGGGAGAGCTTTCTTGAGAACGAGTCGTGCTCTGATTGATGTGTTCGCTGAAGAGTTGACCATACGGGTTGACAATGAAGAGCTCACGTTGAATATCAACCAGAACTCCAAACCTCTGTACAAACAGAGTGTTGCCACAATTGATCAAAAATCTGAAAGATTCAATGCAACACTCTCAAATTTCACGGTTAAGAGGAGTTTTCAAAAACGTGCTGAGCTCAAAGCTTTGAAAATCACCCCTGGTTCAAACAAATGGTTTGAAAGCTGTACCAGGGAAGTCAAGAGTGTTCTTGATGATGATGATGATCTAGATTCGGAGACTTCAACGGAAGTGGTGGAAACTGCTAGCTCTAAGAGCACACCACTTGTCCCACCTCCGGAATCAGTTTGTCGCATCGAGTTTGTTAACTCTGTGGATGAAACGAAACTCTCTTCAGTTTCATCTAAGTTGGATGATGATATTTGTGATCCAATGGGAGACATTCTTCCCATTGATGAATTGCTCAAAAATGATCCATCATCTTCCAGTCTTATTCCCGACTCTTCCATCCCTTCCCTCACTCCTGATGAGGAAGATGACAACTTTTGGAATGAAGTCGATGCATTTCTTAGTGATGAGTCAATTCCTACAGTAATTGATAACACTTACTTGGATCCGGAGGGAGACATCCTTTTTCTGGAAAGTCTGTTGATTGAAGAACCATTTCCCACCCTCCCTCCCGGACATCTTACTGACAATCACCATATAAGCTTCAAATGTAAGCTTAAAAATGTCAAAAATGGTGATTTGCTTCTTTCTGATGAGGAATGGACTTGCATTGTCATGCATATCTTTGTTCCATTCTTCACAGATGGTGTGGTTGCTCTTTCCCTTTTCTCTTTCGGGAATGAGGACACCATCTTTGACCCCGGTATCATTCTTAATAGTTTTTACTATTAACAATACCGCGGTTGTGTCTCGTCGGTGTGGAACTTTCTGATGTTCATATGTTTGTTAACACTGTGAACGAAAGTCCGACTGAGATTGGTTTTCCACGTTACTTTCCCCAAGAACAAATGAATTCGGGGTCGAGTCAAGCTAGCGACTCGGTAATCAAAAACAGTAGCATGCTATATGGGTTTTCACCCATATTTCTGTCTTCTTACCTCTTTCTACCACCCTAGTGTGGGGGGGTTGCCCACATGTTAAAAAAAAAAAAAAAAAAAAAAAAAAAAAAAAAAAAAAAAAAAAAAAGCCTTTCTAAATAATGGCCGTAGTATTTCCCTTTTACGTTCTTTGTTTCGGCATAACCGCCGGTACTTTGAATATTGAGGGCAATATTCATTTCTAAGTGTGGGGGGGAATTCTCACGAATTTTATCATATAATTACACCAATTCCCCCGTTTTTGGCAAAAATTTTTTTTGGAGTAAGTGTTCTACACTTACTCATTTGGTTATCAGTCCGCCATGTCTGTAAGACAAAAGGATTGGCTAATCCAGGAGCAAACGGCTCTTGGTAAAGATTTATCAAATCCGTTTATATGGCTTGCAATTTGCCCAAAATTGTATGGTTCTCAACTCACCATATCCTAAAAAGTGAAGAGTTGGCTAGCCCGCAAGGTTATGGCTTGTGGTAAAGGCAGTGAAAAAACCATAATTGGTAATCAGCTCACCAAAGATAATATTGATAATTTATCTAAGAGTTGGCTAGTCCAGAAGGGTACGGCTTCTGGTAAAGACAAAATCAAATCCGTTGGAAGCTGGTGGTTTGCTCAAAATCACATGGTTATCGGTGTACCATGGTTCTTACTTGAACTGAAACATTTGGCTACTCCAGAAGTAATGGCTTTTGGTAAAGAGATTAAAATCCATTATGTTTTCTCAAATCATTGCTAGGGACTAGCAATATCTCAGTGTGGGGGATTGATGAGTGTGTAAATACTCATCATTTTGAGTCAAATCTGAACTGCAAAACGTCTAAAAATGCTCAGAAATGCATCAAAATACTGAAAATATTCCAAAATTGCATTTTATATGTTTCAGATGCAAAATGTTTAAAATCAGATGAAAATTGAGCAAAGTTTGCAAAATTGGCAGTTTCAGTCCCCCAAGTTTCAAAAGTTGTCAAAAACAGTCCCTGAGCACATAATTTCAAAAGTAAAGTCACCAAAGGTCCTTTTAAAATCAAAAGTTGTCAAATTTAGTCCTTTGGTGGAAAATATCAAAAGTTTGAGAAAATTACAAAAATGGTCCTCCAAGTTTGAAAATTGGCAAAATTAGCCCTTGGAAAATTGCAAAATGGCAATTTTGGTCCCTATACTTTCAAAGCTTGTCAATTTTGGTCCTTTTGTCAACTTTGGAAAATTACATGTTTGGTCCCTCTAGTTTGGCAGTTTACAACATAGGTCCTTGTCAAAATTATTATCCAAGACTTGTCAAAACAATTATGGACCCCTGCCATTTGCACATTTGACCCCTGCCAATACCCTTTTTTGACCCTTTGGTCAAATAAAGTCAAACAACCAGAGATACGCGCCCCACTGTTCCCTTATCTTCTTCCCCACTTGGTTCTGCAAACTCAGCCATCACTTCACCCTTTTCCACCCCCCCTCCTCATCATACCCACCTAACTTACCCTCCACAATAAATGCCACCCCCCCCCCTAGTGCTAGTTTTCAGAACCCACAGGTTGAAACATGTTTCCCGCCAAAAATGTGATAACACTCTAAGCTCTCCCATTGGTTCAGAAAGTGGTGGGAAATACTCAGAAGGCCACGTGGAGCATCTTTCAAGCATAAAAGAGAAGAAAGGAAGCAAAGAAAGAGTAGTCTTTAGTTTTTATTTTTCTCTTATGTCGTAATTTTTAATTATGTCTTAGTTAAATTTGAAAGTTGTAATAAATTGTTCTTAAGTATCAAACTCAAGCTAAATTTTCAGTTTATCCAAGTTTTAATCATTAATGCAAAGTATCATTTAGTTTCATGTTTATTTGTTCACTGTTAAAGATTCAAGTTTCTATTTCATAAAGACAAGCTTCATTCAGCTTGTTTATCAGTGTTAACAAGCTTATATAAGCTCTTCATAGCTTTTTATAAGCTTGAAATCAAGTTTCAAACCATTTTAGGTTTGGTCAACAAAAGTCAACGAGGGTACAAAAATGATGCAGGACAGGATTTGGGTTGGTTCAGACAATGGAATGGGTTGAAATGGAAGCAGTTGGGTTGGTTTGATAGGTTAGAATTCCCTGTTTCAGTATTGGCTAGCCACTGTGGCTATGGACTTTTGTAAGTCAATTCCAAGTTTATTGCATATTCTTCATTTGCAAGTTTAATTAGTTCAAACCTGTTGTATTAGTTGTATTTAGGGTTGGTTAAGTAGGTTTGATCATAATTTATGATTGGTTAAGTGTTTGGATTAGTTTCAATTGGTAAATCAGTAAGTTAAGGGGGTGTTTGGATTGATTGCTAAAATTGTTTCAAAGGATGTTTTGATCTGAGTTCTTCACTGCTTTAGTCTTTAATATCACTAAGTAGGTTATTTGAGTCTTCATTTACACCTGTTTTACACTGAAAGTCAAAGTTAATTTGCAACTGCTCTTGTGTGTTTATCTGTTGGAACTAGGTCATAGAAATCAAATCAAAAAGGTCTAAAAACTTGTTAAGCTTGCCTGATATAGTTGCATTACATCATACTTGATCTATATCAGTCTTACATTTGCTTTCAAAATCCACCAAAGTCAACTTTTAAACCTGTTTCAAAAAGTCAAAAGAGTTCAAAAATTTGGTTTGTGCAGAAACTGCAGCAGTTGCACAGATCTTATTAACACTTTTTAGGATCTGAATTTTTGTCTATAAGTAGTCTACTTGGTGGTCTTGAGAACCACTTATTTGGTTTTAACTTTTGCTTGCTAGATAAGCTGCTGCATAAGCTCTAAGACAGGCCCTGTTGCCCTGCTCCAGGGCTCAGCTAATACTGAGTCTTTTCTCAGATAATGCAAGACTGGTGCAAGGCTCATAAGAGCCCCCCTAGGTCTGGTATTTTGGTTTTGAGTAGCTGCCTAGGTCTAGTTTAGGATTTGATAATTGGTTTGTAGTTTGTAGCTTATTAGGGTGCTTAAAATTGGATTGCAAGTTGACCCCAAAACTGTTTTTAGCTTAAAATCAAAATCACCAAATTTGATCAGTTGTGCTATTCAGTGATTGTAACCTGTTGTCTTAAGTTGCATTTGGTCTTTTTGAGTAGGTTAGAGCTTCTGTTATCAGTTGGAAGCTTATCTTGCTCATTTGCTTATTTTAGTGCTTATTCCAATAAGCACTTGAAAAGCAGTTTCTGATTTCTCTATACAAGTGCTTGTTTTTCCAATTTTCTCATATTCCTAGCATCATTTTAGATTTTTCCTGAAATTTTTAGATTTTTCTAAGTTGTTTAACTATTTTTCCTAATTTAAATTAGTTTTTAATCATTTTTAATTAGCTTTTAATATAAAAAATTCAGAAAAAGTTCAAAAAAATAATTTTTCAATTTTGTTAAGTTTAGATAAATATAAGAAGTGAAAAAAGTAATTTTCCAGATTTTTATTAGTTTATTTGGTAATTTTTAGTAATTTAAATAGTTTTTAATAGTTTAAAATTCATAAAAAATAGAAAAATAGTCAGAAAAATACAAAAATAGTTTTGAAAATTCTAGTTTGATATTTTAGACTTTTTCATTTCATAATTTTATTTTTCTAGCTTTATTTCCTATTTTCTTGTATTTTAGGTAATTATTTAATAGTTAAAAATAGTTTTTAATTAATAATAATTAAATAAATAGTTATAAAATTAATTTTCTTTTTCTAATAATTTTCTTTTATCATTAGGTTTATAAAAATATCATTTTCATATTTTTAGGGTTAATATTGTGTAAGTTTCACGTTTTTGTTTATACGTCACGTAGTTTTTAATTAAGTTTTATTAAAACAAAAAGAACAAAAACATCATTTTAATAATAGTGATAGCGTTTATTTAATAGATTTTATCTTTTTAGATTTCCTTTAATTTGCATTTAAGCCGTTTTTATCTGTTGGCTTTTTCCGTAGTTATAATCATAAATCAAATCTCTGTACCCATTCAAATCTTCTCGATCACTAAACGTTTGACTATTCTCGCACGGCTCGTTGGGACATAACGACCTGGGGAAACATTATACTCTCCTGGACTTCATTGCATTGGTGTGTGAACTGTTTTGAGTTTCTTACAGTTGGTCATTCACAAGTGACTAGCTCGCGTAAGAAAACTTGACGGTTTTGCAGCGATCAATTCTCATCATGAACTTCATCCACATGAGCATCCCAATCTACCCTTGAGTCCAGAGATAGCAAAGCTTTAGGTTTTACTTCCTCAGCTTCCTTGAGCTTTTATGCAGAATACCTTCTTCTGTCACTTCCCTTCTTATCCGGGCATTCTCTAGCAAAGTGACCTACTTGGTTGCATTCAAAGCACCTGATCTTTTTCCTGTCAAACCTGGCTGCCTCTCTTCCCTTATAGCTGAACTTCCTTCCAGAACCCTGCTCAAACCTGTTGACTTTTACAGTAAGCATGGTCATCTGCCATTTTAGGTCCATCTCCTCCAAATCCCATTTATCTACTTGTTCAAAATCTTCATAGACCAACTAATGTTGGTCGTTAGTCTCAGTAACAAATGAGTAAAGCACATCCTCTATCACAGTATTAGACCTTGATTTTCTTGTAGAAGAAGTGTGTGTCTGGTTGTTACTGATGAAGAAGTGGGACTCTCAGCATAAGACACCATTGTGTTAGCACTAGTAGTACTAACAAAAGCTGAGTTTGATGGAGTTGGAGAATAGGTGGAATGACCCTTGATATCAATTTCAAGAGATCTAAGCTTATTGTATAAGTCATCAAAGCTTAAATAATCAAGGTCTCCTTTTGCCTTGAGTGTGAGAGAAACATGCCTCCAGGAAGAAGGTAAAGCACTAAGGAACTTGAGGTTGCAATCTTCATTGTCAGGTTTAGCCTTCATCTGATTGAGCTGGCTCAGAATTTTCTAAAACCTGTCATACCCCTTGTGTATGCCCTCCTCTTCAGAAATTGAGAACTCCTGAAAGTTTTGCTTGAGCATGGACTTCCTCATCTTCTTAGACTCATCATTACCTCCAAACCTTGCCTTGATAGCCTTCCAGATCTCTTTTGCATCATCAAGATGATGAAAGTCACTCATATGCTCATCTGGTAGTGCTTGGAGCAAGGTAGTCCTAGCCTTTGTTTCCCTTTGAAGGGCAATAGCTTCTTCAGTTGTTGCTGCTGGAAGAATAATCACATTACCATCAGTATCTCTACCAGGTTTCTTCTTACTGTTGCCTTTTAGAATAATATTTCAGAGATGGTAGTCATTGTTGGTGATGTAATTTTTCATCTTCATAGCCCATATATTATATTCATCCTTCTTTAGATAGGGAAACTTAGCATTGTTGTTGGACATGGTGGTAACCACCTGCTGAATTGTTGACTGAGTATTGGATGACTAAGGTTGCTCCTCATTTTCTGAGTCTGAATGTTTTGATGATGTCCGTTAGAGTGAGATTAAGGTTTTGTGAAAGAGAGTATGAATGTATTATTTGAAAGATTCTCACCAGGTTCTGATACCACTTGTTAGATCAGTCCCAGATAGATCTTAAGAGCCTTAATGAAAGTATAGTAAACATGTATAATCACAAGAAAACTATAGAGAACCTTTGCTAGACTTATGTTTACGCGGAATATAAACACAAGAACTAAGAAGACAATAAACACACAAGACTTGATCCTCTATGGATCTATATTGAATTACTAACAATGTTATTGACAAAACGTACATAGAACCCTAGTTGCTGGTTTCTTTTATACTATTAATAAATCCTAATTCAGCAGCTTTCAAAACACGTAAAAGATATGCATTATCTATTCCTAATTTAACTCATGCATATCCCAACTAAATACTAAAAATACGAAAACTACATATCCTCAGAAACAATATTAACTATCAGTAGCAACTGCACTATCCACAGTAACTACACTATCAGCAGGAACACAAAAGCTATCAGCAGGAACCTACTATTACAAAATTCCTAACAATGTTTTACAAGTACCTCAAATTGGAAAGAATTTGGTTTCAAGTAGTGTGTTGAATAATCGTGGTTATAAACAAATTATTGAATATGACAAGTTTCTTTTTTTTCTAAACATAGAATGTTCCTTATTTTCGGCTATTTTTGTAATCAAACTTTTAGGCTTAATATTGACAATGATATTGTTAATTCAGCATTAATGTCAACCTCTAAACTGAATGTTTCAACCCTATGGCATGCTAGACTTGTTCATGTTCACTTTAAGAGAATGCAATATATGTCTAAAGATTGTTTGATACCTGCTTCTTAAATGAATAATGAAAAGTCTAAAACTTTTATGCTGACTAAAATCACTAAGCAACCTTTCCAAAATGTTAAACGTGAAACTAAAATAGTACTAAGCAACCTTTCCAAAATGTTAAACGTGAAACTGAAATATTGGAGTTAATTCATAGTGACTTTATGTGATTTGCATGCAACTCCTATATTGGGAAATAAGAAATACTTTGTGACTTTTATTGATGTTGTTTATAGGTTTTGTTATGTTTATTTGTTACATACTAAAGATGAAGCCTTAGATAAATTTAAGGTGTTTAAAACTGAAGTGGAATTGTAACAAGGAGCTCTAATTAAAAGATTTAGAAATAATAGGGGAGTTAAATATATGGGTGCTTTATATTTTAAGTATGTTGAAATAATCCATAAAACAACTGCTCCCTAGGGTCTATAAACAAAATGGTGTCTCTAAAAGGAAAAAACATGGTAGGGAAGGAAATGGTTAATTCCATGTTGTCCTAGACTAAATCATATGATTCCAGGTGCAAATGAAACTGATGATAATGGTGATTCAGAGGTCCCTGAAAAGGTCTACAAGGATTTTGTGGTTCGGTAACCTGACTTTAAGGAAAAGCAAAAGGAATATGACTCCAAAGTCATTTGGACCTTAATTTCAATTATATTTAATTGAACGAATAAAGGATGAGGTCTCTGATCAATACTCTTATTGTTTTAATGTTGATGACGACCCCAAAACATTTGATGAAGTAATGAAGTCCTAATATGCTGCCAGGTTGCAAACCCCTGAGTTGCAAATGAATTTTCAAAAGTAAAATGATGGTATATGGAACTATTGAAAAGTTCAATGCTCGACTGGTCATTCACGGCTTTAAACAAAAGTCAGAGATAGACTATTTTGATACTTATCTTCGAGGCTCATATCACTACCATAAGACTGCTAATTGCCCTGGCATCAATTCACAATATGATTATTCATAAGATGGATGTGAAGATAACTTTCTTGAATGGTGAGTTAGATGAGGAGGTCTACATAAACCAACCACAAAGCTTCATTATGCCTGGAAATGAAAACAAGGTGTGCGATCTTGTGAAGTTTTTATACAGACCGAAACAAGAACATAAGCAAATGCATCAAAATTTGATGAAGTGGTCTTATCTAGTGGTTATATTCTTAACCAATCTGACAAATATGTGTTTAGAAAATTTTATGAATTTGGTAAAGGATTTATCATTTGCCTATATGTTGATGACATGCTGATATTTAGGACTGACCAAGTTCAGTTTGACCTGACAAAATAATTTTTGTCATCAAGGTTCTTTATGAAAGATATGGGGAGGCTAATGTTATCCTTGGTATAAGGATTAAACATGAAATTAATAGAATTTCTATCTCTCAGTCTCATTATATTGAAAAGGTGCTAAAGAAGTTCAATTACTTTAATTGTAATCCAGTGAGTACTCATATGGATACAAGTGAGAAGCTGAAACCTAATAATGGTAACGTTGTATCTCAACTTAAGTATTCAAGGATAATTGGATGCCTGATGTACATGGCCTAATATTGCTTTTGCAGTGGGTAAACTGAGTAAGTACACTAGTAATCATAGTACTTATCACATACAAGCAGTACAATGGCTACTGAAGAATTTGAAGAAAACTATGGATTATAGTTTGTCATTTACTGGATATTCTTTAGTTTTGGAAAGATACATGGATGCAAGTTGTACCAGCCTCTTCAACAAGTAGTTGGGTATTCTTGCTTGAGGGAAGTGTTCTCTTATGGGCTTCTAAGAAGCAAACTTGCATCACAAGTTTAACAATGGAATGTGAATTTGTAGTTTAAGCAACTGCTGGTAAAGAAGCTGAATGGTTGAAAATATTGATTCTTGAGATCCCATTGTGGCCTAAACCTATAGCACCCATCTTTATCAGTTGTGATACTGCAGCTACATTGGCAAAGGCTTATAGCGAGATGTACTATGGAAAGTCTACACACTTAGGTGTCAGGCATACCATTATTTGTGAACTTATCATGAATGGCGTGATTTCTATAGAGTTTTTAGATCTCAACAAAATCTAGATGATCACTTGATGAAGGTTTTGGCTAGATACTTGGTTATAAAGTCTGCTAAGGGGATGCGTTTAAAGTCCACCTTGGTCCCTGAGTATTAAGACAACCAATTACCTCCTAAGGAAACTTGGGAGCAGAACAAAAAGTGAAAAGCTTAGTTTCAAAGGCTGGAGCACATGTTTTACAAATCATCGCAAGGTTTGTGCTCGGTCCTGCTGTAGGATATGATGAAGGGTTACTTCTTAATAGTTCAATTGAAAAAGTGCAAGAGCAGGTGCATGGATAAAGGAACTACCTATGTGAATGTAAAGTTTTGTCACTCCAGAGAGCTTTGGGCTTTTTTCCTCTTGAAATATTCATGCATGGATATGGACACATGACTTGTATAGTCTCAGGAGCATTTAATTGTTTAAAAACTTATGTGTATATTATCTTCTGTTATTCAAATGGGTTAAGGGGTAAAATTCTTAGAACACCCTGATTTACAAATATTTGAATGTGTAATGTACTAATATGGAAATTCAATCTCTAGGATACTTCATTTACGCATTGATTTTGTTTTAATGTTTAATTTTCATGCAAAAAGGAATTGTACTAAGGAAAATGATTTGCATGACTAAACTTCATGACTAAAGATATGCCTAACTCTAAGATGATGACACATGACAAGATTAATGGTGAGGATTATGAAAGAGAAAATATACATTCCACATGTCACATGATGAAATGTTTAGGCATAAATTTAGTCGTGTGAGTTAGGTCTCCCTATCATTACTCTTGTACTAATTGGGGAGGATTATTGGACAACTTGTCCCATTATATAAACTTATTTTGGTTTTTCATTATATAAACTTATTTTATCATCATATGCTCTCTTTCTTATGTCTTGAATTTAAATGTGTTCTTATTTTATTCCAATACGAATTTCTTGTAACCCAATGCACAAATAAGGTCGAGATATTGTATTATGAAAATAATAACACGATTCAAAATTTTATTCAAACAATTTTGTGATTATCACAACCTAATACCAACACATTCTTTTATTCATAAGCATAAAATATTAGGCAATATCATATTTGGCCCAAGCCCGCTTGTAAGTTAGGTCATTAGGGTTTCTATGTATTATAAATATCAATCAATAAAGTATAACACCTTACGGGGTTTTCAATCATCTAATATAAAAAATAAAGATATTATGTAGATTTTGTATATTAGATATACGAAACGTCGTTAGCATCCATCTAAATATATTATGCTTTACATGCAATGTCGTAATGTTATTAGCCTTGTTTACCATCTCTATATAACCTTTTAAAATAAAAATACACGTTTTCTATCTATTTTAGTTTTAAATAAACCGCATGTTTAGTAAATATTATCTTTCCCATAAATAAATAATTCAGTGCCAATGATAATGCTAATTACTTCATCAAAGCAGTGTGTGATTATTTCAATAAACAAAAGAAGTGCCAATACAATATTACAACAAGCTTTAATTTCCTACAAGTAATGATCATCTTTGTTTAGTGACTTGCAACTTGGTGCAACTGATCATTACCATGAATAGTCCCTGTAATAACAAATTGTGTTGACTGTATAAACTCAGTTGTACGAAAAAAGTTTTGTTATCTCATATTTAAGTATGTGAGTCATATATCAGTATTTGGCTTTTGGTAAAAAATAAAATAAAATAAAATAAAATCATATAGTCTGTATTCGAGTATTAAGAAACATAATTTTATCGATTTTGGACCGGTTTAATTGGTAAAGGATTAAATCAAGATTATTAATTTGCGTGGAGTTGATATGGCGCGGAAAAATTCTCATCACATCCGCGACACTAATGAGATTGTCCCAAGCAAATAGCTAGCCGTTAGTGGGTGGGGGGGATGTTTTGTAAAAATTTTGAATTTTTATTTTATTTTTTATGTTGATAACGCCCGTTGGGCAAATAACGTAGCGTTAACGCAGGAGGTCCAAGGGCTAACGCCCGTTAACGCTGGGTTTTGCACCTTAACACATGTTACCCCGTTATTGATGTGCATGCTCTAAGGGTGTAAACGGATTGAGGTTTTTTCGAGTAACTTGAGTTTGAACTTGACTCGAGATCGTTTGAGTCAAGCTTTATCGAGCCTCGAGCCCAGAAAATATGCTTGAAATGTTTAATGAGTCGAGCTCGAGATTAAAAAAACTCGACTCGAGTTATTGTCCAACTTTTCGAGCTTTTATATAATATATATGTATTTTATGTATATTATGCATATTATAAAGGTTTATCTTATCAAGCTTTTCGAGCGAACACTCGAACTAAGGGCCCGTTTGGTATGATTATGGGTTTAGAATAGGATTTGTATTTGGTATAGGATTGAAAGAAAAGAAAATGAATAATAGTATTAATGTTGTTTGTTTTGTAAAATATAATTGAGAATAGATTTTATATAACATTTATTATATAGTAAAAGGGCCATTTGTATATATTATAATAATAAAAAAGATAACATATACATGATGCAAGTGAGGAGTTATTGCATGTGGGTCCCTTTAAGAAAGGTTTTGCAATATGATCCACCTGGTTTTGTAGAAACCCTTCAAAAAATGATTCACAGCCAATCTTAAAAGACATGCCCAAATACCAAACAAATAATTTTAGTATGAGAGTATTCGTGTCAGTCAAATACCACACACCAAACGGGCCCTAAAATCTTTTGGTTTACTTCAAAATATTGTGTTAAAAACATATTATTACAAATAAACCGAATTTTCGAGTCGAGTTCAAGCTTCTTTAAAGGCTCGTCAAGATCAAACCGAACATAATATTACCTAGTCGAATCGAGTCATGTCAAAGTTTGACTCGTTTACACCCCTAGTAATTACAAACGATTTTCATTTTTTATGAAAAGAGTTTTGGCAAACAGTATGATGTCTTTATTATCTACATCATTGATACTCCGTATTATAGAAATTAGAATAATGGTCATGAGCCCATGAGTTTAAATGTTATTCCATTTTATATTTTGAGCAAAGGGTGGAGATCAAATCATTGAAACAACCACTGATGTATGTATAATGTTATTATATATTTTTGATAATGTTCTTGTAAATAGTACTGTATTATTTAAGGAGGAAGCTAGATTTACCAAAACCTCGTACTAGATATCACTCCATTTTGTTTTCATAACCAAACCATACGCATTACTATTATGGATGATGAATTCTTAATTCTTTCACCTTCTTCTTCTTCTTCAATCATCCACCAAAACACACACAATTCATACCATAAACTACAATTCCTATTACAAACACAACCCAACGACCCATGGGCCTTCGCCATTTTTTGGAAAACTACGTATAACCATGGCCATGGTCGACCATGGACCTTAACATGGGGTGATGGTTACTTTCTTCAAAACCCAAACAAACCCGACTTTGACAACACCGACGGCACAGAGTGGTTCTATGTTGTCTCATTGGCCGGATCCTTTGGTTTTGGGGACGGGTCTTCCCCATCAAACTCCTTCACTAATAATAGTGTCATTTGGTTAACGGGCGCTCATAGTCTTATATCTTTTAATTGTGAAAGAGCTAAAGAAGCTTATATTCATGGGCTTGAGACGCTTGTATATATCCCTACAACTAATGGGGTTGTGGAAATGGGGTCTTATCATGTGATTAATCAAACCGAATCTGATTTGGCTCATCGAGCTAAATCACTCTTCGGTGCTAGTTCTTCCTCTTTGTCATCATTTTCATCACCTTCTAACAATTTGGTTAAGCAACCCAATGACTATTTGATCTCATTCGGAGAAATGGTCTCTAGGTTGCCACAAGATGAAGAAAGTAAGTACATATTCGATTTAGGAACAACCACGTTCGGCCAAGAATCCAAAAAACTTGGAAAAGTGGTTGGGGACACAAACAATAAACGTAACGAAGTTTCAAAAACAGGATCTGACCATTCGGATTCTGATTGCGAATTAGTCCTTAAAACTAGGGAAAAAAGGAGTCAAAAAAAGCCTCTAAACCACGTAGAGGCGGAGCGCCAGAGACGTGAGAACCTTAACCAAAGCTTCTACAAGTTGCGTTCAGTGGTTCCGTATGTTTCAAAGATGAACAAGAAGTCCTTATTGGAGGACACCGTTTGTTACATCAATGAATTAAAAAATAAAGTTGAGGAACTCGAAGCTCAACTCCGAGACATGAACTACCAGCCCAAGTTAAAGAAAATAAAAGTCAAAGCACCAGATGTCACCGTTGATCCAAATTCACAAGGTGCAAATATATATAAGAACGGGAATGGAACCAAAATGAACGAACCTTTGAAAGTGGAGGTGAGAATGGCGGGTGATAATGCAACGATTAGAGTACAGTCTGGTAACTGGGATTGGCCCTCTGCGAAATTAATGGATGCATTACGAGAAATGGAAGCTAAAGTGCACCACGCGAGCATGTCCTGTATTAATGACGTAATGCTTCAAGATGTAGTCGCTAGGGTCACTGGTGTTACCGGGGATGAAGTTAAATATCATCTTCTTGCTAGATTAAATCAATAACTAAATATTATCTAGTACTAGTTATTGATAACTAGCATTATACCCACGCAAAGCAGTGTCATCAAATATATTTCGTTTGGTTTTTTTTTTTTTCACAACATCTAGTTAACAATTTTTTTTTTTTTTTTTTTTTTTTTTTTTTTTTTTTTTTTTTTGTGTTTGTACCGTTAGAGAGTTGTGATTTAGTATTGTGATTTACTATAAGTCATTGTATCATAATTTTATTAAATTATATGCTGAAGCAAATGTTACTACTTAATACAATAAGACCAATAGTATGCTTGTCATCCAGTTTAAAAGAAGGTAGATTACAATTCTTAGAATCTTATTAGATCCGAACATCCTAAATTTCAAAGAGTGATCTCACTGGTACAGTTCCTTGAACCTTCTGCAAGCCTCCAACACATTGGCCCGGTGACCAAATGCGCTAATCCTAATAACACCTTCACCTGCAGGTCCAAACCCAATGCCAGGTATGGTTACAACGTTGGTCTTCTCAAGAATCTCATTGAAAACTTCCCATGAGCTTCGGCCCGGGAAATGGACCCACAAATATGGTGCATGTATTCCTCCATATACAGTAAAACCAAGCGAAGTAAACGTATCCACTATTATTCTAGCGTTTTCTTTGTAGAATCCTACCACTTCCTGCATAGCCTGCATAACAGAATCCATAAATTATAAACACGTCAAACGCCAAAATAGTAGGGGTACTATCTTTTTAAAGCAACCATTTTTAGAGTTGGCATTGTCCATTTGCTTTCTATTTGTGAGTTAGTATTGACCATTGTGGTATGCAATAGTTAAATGTGATAAGGCAAAATGTTGTGCCGAGATGTTTGTGCAATAAAGATGAAATATGGAGGGAAAGTTAAATGAAATATGACTGTATTATAAATTGATGATAACTGTCAAATACAAAGTCATATATATAGTAAGTGAACAGGCATGACATTAAGGGGTGTGATGGTTCCTGTTTCCTTAACCATAATAACTGTCAATCCAACCAAACTAAAATAACTAACTAATGTTTGTTGGGCTATGGTCCAAAACTAAGTGCCTTAGGCAGTCATATGATCATATAAGAACATGGCTGCTAAATAGAATACATATACTAAGTAGTAAAATTGTCTGACATAAACATTAATTAAGAATGGAATTTGATCTTATAAATCCAACACTCCCTCATAAGATCAAATGATCTTAATTCTGGCTCGGTCTTTGTCTTTTGCCTTGGTGTAATCAACTGATGATGGTGAAATCATCAGTTGTATTGTTGTTTGTGTCCCCTTCCTCCTTCTTGATCTTGCTCGTGCTTCCTGTCTCAAATTTATTTTGAGTGTTCATCTGACATGCTTGATACTTGTCATTGAGATCTTCTAGCTTGATTCCAAAATGCTCAATCTTCATTTCTCCTTGTCTGTTCATACCATTGGGTTCTTTCATTGGATTCATTTTTTCTCAATAGCAGTTCATTTTGCCATTTGAAACAAGTCCTTCTGTTTCAATTTGTGAGACCCTGGAAGTGTTGTAATAACACTTGAAAACATCCAAGTATTGATTGTAGCAATTCATGATCTCTTCACCATGTTCTTTTGATAGGCCAAGTATTTCAGCAATGTATCCAAAGTCATTTGTAAAAATTACACTTAGGTATCCACTTAAGGTTTCAACAAGTTTATAAAGATCCATTAGATGGATCTCTAAACCATGGATTCTGGGGGGTATGGGGTCTGGTAGGTTTTTTTTAGATAAACAGCATAAAACCATTTAAAGACCTTGTTAAATCTTTCTCTAAAACTGTCCCATTCTTGACTTATAATATGATTATTTTTTAATAAATCAATGAATGCAACATAATCATTAAAAGAAGTGATTTGCGTTGGATAATATACACCTTTCACATGGATGAAATCTTCTTCATGTGGTATGGTTCCAACCACTGTCTTTTCTTCCTTGTGCTGAGAACTTTCATCAAGTAGTTTGAAATAGTCTTCCATGTATCTGTTTGCTTCTGCTTCATTTTGTTCTGATCAAAGTGGCATCCTGATGGATCTTTGAACATGGGTACAGGTTTGCACCTATTCCCTTTAAATGTCATATCCAGACCTTATGATTCCAATTGGGTTGCAGAGAGGATGTTCAAACTTACATCTGGCGTATAGAGTACACCAGGTATGATTGTTATCTCTGAACCTATCCTTATATGCACTTCACCAATTCCATGGATGAATAACAGTTTGTGCAGATCCTCTATCTTCTCAATATTAAACTTTTCTTTCAATTTTGCAAATAGGTTTATGTTTGTGCAAACATGCCTGTCAATCTTCTTGCTTATATACCAAATCTTGTCCCATCCTTCTTCATATGTGCCTTCTATAATAAAGTCAGTAGATAGATGGATATATTCAGGATATAAGATTTGAGTGTGTGGTGTTTCTGTGTTCTTTTCCAAGTTCCTTTGTTCTTCCCTTTGTTTGGACAGTTTACTGCAATATGCCCTCTGACCCCACATTCAAAGCAGATATATCTCTTGTGCCTTTCAACCTTGCTTTGTGATTGTGGAAGTGCATGATTAAACACTTCAATTTCATGCAGTTTCTTTTTCAACATCTCTTTACAATCATTTGAAATTTGCTTGATGCATTTTCAAAATCTTGATTCATTTTCTCTCCTGACTTGCCTCCGTATGAATTGTCTTTGTAGTCTGTTGCTCAAGTTTTTTCCAGGACTTTTGCTCTGATGCCACATTTTAGAGTTGGCGACAGACCTTCCAAAGTGGTTTGTCCATTTGCTTTCTATTTGTGAGTTAGTATTGACCATTGTGGTATGCAATAGTTAACTGTGATAACGCAAAATGTTGTGCAGAGATGTTTGTGCAATAAAGATGAAATATGGAGGGAAAGTTAAATGAAATATGACTATATTATAAATTGATGATAAGTGTCAAATACCAAGTCATATATATAGTAAGTGAACAGGCATGACATTAAGGGGTGTGATGGTTCAATTTGAACCAACAGACACAACCCTTTAAAAGTAACTGTCATAAACTGTTTCCTTAACCATAATAACTGTCAATCCGACCAAACTAAAATAACTAACTAATGTTTATTGAGCTATGGTCCCAAACTAAGTGTCTTATGCAGTCACATGATCATATAAGAACATGGCTGCTAAATAGAATGCATATACTAAGTAGTAAAATTGTCTGATATAAACATGAATTAAGAATGGAATTTGATCTTATAAATCCAACAACCATTGCATAACTAACCTCAAGACCCTGAGAGGAAAGGCAGGCTATACCACCAGCTTGGTCTATATTTGATGCACCATTAAAGCCAGTACTAACAATGCGGTGGAAGTCCTTGGCTACCGGAAATCCGTCTGAATACTTGAGCTCTTTTGGGACTACAGTCCAACCTAGACGAACTCCAAATCCAGAATATTTGGAGAAAGAAGACGTTTCAATTGCAACTTCTTTGGCTTCAGGGATTTCAAAGATCGACTTGGGGGTGTTACCTGATATATACATGGAATATGCTGAATCGTAAATGATGATGTGTTGGGATTTTAGAACCAGTTAACCATTAACCTCTACGAGTACGCAGCGGAATTAGGATCTAGTTTATGCAATTAGGTTAACACGTAATAATAAACAAATAATTAATACAATATTAATTAATTGAAATAAAAGAAAAGCTAACCTTGCTTGGCAATTGATCTCTATTAACGGAACAAGAAACCAATACGAAACCTTAAGTATCTAAAATAGATACCTCGAAGAGTATCACACACAAACCCGATTAACATATACGTTCGATATTGAGGCTAGTCGAGAACGTAATAATAAACCAATCAACAATTGACACCTTGAATAATTTGAACAAGAAATCACCCAAGACAATTCTTGTATCCTTTAACCTTGCTGTCACTTATTCAAATACAAGGAATTGACACCATCAACCAATCATTTATCTTTTCTTGGATCAAGTCAAGGAAAAGAAACAAACAAAATAATAAAAAACTAATCAACGTGTTATCAAGTCAACTGGAATTTTGGAGTAGGAACTCTTGATTGGTTCAGGGATGTTTAGTAGGTCGTATAATGCATGCATAATAAAAGAGGGGTGCGTTTGTTTTTATAGTAAAAACAACCGACTTATCCTTGGGTATATTGCTTGATCGACAAGCATAAAGCCCAAGCTCCCATCATTCTTTCTTGCCCGGTCGTTTGGATTCCAGGCCCATGGCAGCTCCAACATTCAACCCAAGTCCAAATCAAAGATAGTCCATGGGTCGATTCATTTACCGGGTCAAGTAGCTTGCATAACGGGTATTGTTTATTCAAGATGTATTACGTTCGACACGTATACTCGTGTTTATCGTGTGTGCCCCCATCGGCTCACACACTTCTAGTCGTTTACGTGTGTTTATAACTCCCACAAACCAACATGATGGACCCATTTTTTTGGCAAATTTGACTAATTGAATCAGTTGCTCCCTTGATGCACCAGAACCGGCTGGATTGTTAGGTGAACAGAAATAAATTATATCTGTTCGAGAAACTTTAGATAAATCAGGAAAGAAATCATTTTCCGGTGTGCATTTCATGTATTCGATATTTGAGAATTTCTCGACATCCTTTTGGAACTGCCCGGTTTGACCTATAATCACACTTGAATCTACATAAGCCTGTAAATCATGAATAAGTTTTAGTTTGTTGAAGATTATAAGAATGGTCTTAAGAAAATTGTTAAATTAAAAGTTGATTACCGCCTTACCGGATATGATGGATCTTGCACCGCCATTGTAACATTAGAACCAAACAAAACCTACCACAAGAATTAATAAAAACTGAAATCGAATGAAAATTCCTTGACTTAGCAGAATCGGCTATTGAGAAAGTAAAGAGAAATGATAATGACGCCTTTCCAATATAAGTAACCCAACACATACCTGAAGTCGAGAAATATCAGATTTTGTACCATCAGATACAAATATATCATCTTCCTCTACGCCAAGATTTGCATAAAGTATTGAAGCAAGGAGACCTCTCAGTTTCTGGACATATTGCATTTCAATATTAATACATCATTCAAAATCTCCAAAAGAGTCATGAAAAGTAAAATGATCATTACAAGTGTACATTTTTTATATCTACACATTATGAGGTGAATTTTGTCAATTTGCCAAAATCATGACTTTAAAAACGTAACACGTTAGAAGATGGACTTCATCGACCATACTTAACTAAATAACGACTAACTTTAAAATCAATCAAATAACACTTGTTTTTCAATTCTTTTCCTCCTTAAGTAGTACTCGAGAACACAACTCTATATGTTTCTTTTCATTTTCTTTCCATTTCTTCCTTAAGTCATACTCGAGAACACAGTGACAAAATTTCACGTACTTTTTCACCTTGTTCCGCTCCATCTACGTTGTAGCCCTCAACCGTTGATAACTCGAGCGCTCTCTGGCAAGAAGAGCAACAGAATCATAAGAACCAAGTAAAACAAGCGCACTACTACACAAATAGGTTTTTCCTACGGTAAAATCCGTGGGAAATTCCGTGGAAAAAGGCCCTTTTCTACGGATTTCACACGAAATTATTCCGTGTGTAAAAACCCCGTGGGTAAATATTTTCCCACTAATTTTCCCACGGGGCGTTGACTTATTTCCCACGAATATCATTGTGGATAATCCGTGGGTTTAATTTCCCACAGATTTCTCACGAAATTTCCCACAGTTTTTAGTAGCCATTTTTCACACATATCCGTGGTTTTTTTGCCACATATTTCCAACGATTTTCACACTAAAATTTCTCCCACAGATTTCTCACGAAATTTCCCACAGTTTTTAGTATCCATTTTTCACACATATCCGTGGTTTTTTTGCCACAGTTTTTCAACGGTTTTCACACTACAATTTCTAGCGGTTTTACCACAGATTTCCCACAGAAAAATAAATTTTCTCCAAACAATTTTGTGGGAATTTTGTGATTTATCCGTGGGAAACACGTGACTAAATTCCTTGGTATTTGTATTATAATAGATTTTTCAAAGAAATACGAAAACTAATATTTAAAACACTTTTGATGAACATAATAAAAATATAAGCTCAAAAACAATTTCTGATTATCAATGTAAACAATTTCGAGATACTACAAAATTACTAGCAAACATAATAAAATTAAAAACTAAACCCAATAACAATTCCAAGATACTACAACCCAATTTTATATTTGTTTCAAAACTTTGCAGGGTAAACAATTCCGTCCCACACATTTACTCACCTCTGTCACCATCTATACATACATACAAACCAAGTTCTCTCTATACCCACATACAGTAATACATATATCCATTTTATCTATAACTTTAAGTAGAAAACATGCACGACTTGAGTAATAATGAAAGCTGTGATGGGGTCTTCTTGTTCTCCTTTCTTTAAACTTCTTTTGTATAACCAGCATCAAAAAACAACAAACAACTTGCAAGCTATTTAGATCTGAAAAAAATATAGTAATTGTTAGGTCTAACAAAAAACAAAAGAGCATCATAGACTTTTAGATCCAACAAAAACCCAAAATGGCCTTACATAATGCATATACGACAACAAGATCTAACATAAATAAACCATGAACGGTCCGAGTGTGTGTGGTTCAGCGACCGTGCACTTTTATTTGAGTCACTTGCAGTAGCGATCGTGCATTTTTATTTGAGTCACTTGCAGTGGTGGTCTGAGTATATGTTTTTCGACGATGTAGTGGTGGTCCGGCCGGAGACCGTGGATGTTGGTAGTATGAGAAAAAGGTATAGATGTGTTTGGGAGAGATGTGTTTTGGTAATGTAAATTAGAGAGATGGAGGAGGAGAGATGAGTTTGACTTTTAATTTTCTTTAAGTTAGTGTGTGCAGGGTAATATGAGATAAAGTGATACATATGTGTTTGTTGGGCTTAAGATGTTAAGTTGAATCTTGCCCATTAAATTTGTCATGTTGGCAATCCTAGTGAAGTCATCTAAGGTGTTAAATGACTCCTTTACAAACAAAATAATTAGTGTAATTTTTGGTTTTAAGTTGTTCTTATTTGCTAGTTAAGATTAAGAAACTATTTATTCTAATTAGCCTAGTATATTACTGATAGTTTGTGACGATGACTTTGACGTACTTCAACTTACTATCGTTTTGTGGATGTAATTTGTGATGATGACTTCGACATACTTGGACTTATTGTCGAGAAGTGACCAGTTTTATGGTAACGTAGTAATTAGATTTATAAGTCGTGTTAGATATATAAGAAAGGGGATCCCATAATAAAGTAGTGGTAATATATTGACTTGAAGTGTACTTGATATATGAACTATTTTTGGTCAACCAACTTTTAACAACATACATGCATAGAAAATGAGTTACAAAGCACGAATGATGTCTTTTGTACAATGAGAAAAGTCTTCAATTTCTTCCATTGCTCTATCATATCGAGACTATTTTAATAGAAACATTTAAACTTAAAAGTGAATAGATATACAAAAAGACCACTAAATTATAGTAAATATTTTTGCATAAACCATATAATGGTAAATAACGTTCTTGGTCTTGTTTAATAGATGTCGAGTGCCGCTTTTCCCCATCTGAGAATCTCCATCTACTATAAGTGGACGAGCTAGAATCCTTATGTCAGGTTGGTTGTTCAAAAGACTCTCTCTTTACCTTACCCTTTGCATATTCATCTTTTCGAAAGCCCATACCCATTGATCTTTTGGATCTGCATTAGTCCTATTTCGGGTGCAAAGCCTCCGGAATAGGACTAATGCAGATCCAGAAGAATGGGTCTGGGCTTTCGAAAAGATGAATATGCAAAGGGTAAGGTAAAGAGAAAGTATTTTGAACAACCAACCTGACATAAGGATTCTAGCCGCCCACTTAGAGCAGATGGAGATTCTCGGACGGGGAAGACAATTAATTGGTAAAAAATTTGCAACCTAACATGTACTCTAGTTATTTGACTTATTTCAACTAAATTTTTGATCTTACAATTTTTGTTTGTTAGTTATCTTATAATGTAGGTGACAGATTTATTTTGGGACGTAAAAAGTTTTTACTAAGTATAATATCGACTCTAACATGCAGTGTACATATACGAGCAGGCCTAAGCAACGGGTTAAACCCGACCCGAATAGGCTTTACTAGGTTCGGGTCGGGTCGGCCTTTTTGACATCCCTAGTAGCAAATGACTTATTATCATATTTATTTATACTCATATCATACATGTAGCATGTCTCTGCTGAACTTATGAATTTGTTAAGTCAAATTTGATTTATGTGGGAGATCAGTGGGTAATTATCCACCACTTTCCCACATACTTCTAATATTGGTGGGTATTCTGTGAGAAATTACCGATGAATTTCCCACGGACCTAGCCAATTTCTTACTTTTTTTTATATATACTTAGATGTTCACGCAGAAACCCAAACCCATACTTGTATATCTACATATAAAACATCTAAAGATACAATGAAGGTTATGACGGACATACAAAATATATTCGCGTAGATATTCATCCATATGCATTGATTTGATACACAAAAAAATTATACCTAACCTACACATACACTTATGATACTCACATAAATAGTTACATTAATAAACGAAATCATATAATATGAAAATAAAAACACATATAAACGAAACTATATAAATATCCACACATATACAACGGTTTGTTACAAGAAAAGGTTATACTTCAACCTACACATACACTTGTGATACTGACATAAATAGTTCCATTAATAGAAAAACACATATAATATGAAATTACAAACACTTATAAAGACATACTAAGTAGTGCGGGAATGCGTAAGTAGACAAAAAACAAAAAACCATATTTTTTGTGGGAAATATGTGGGTATTTACACACGTATTTCCCACATATTTATTAAATTAGTAGGTAATCTGTGGGAAAGTACCAACATATTTTTCAAAGAAATAATCGTTTTATTTTACTTTTTTTTATAGTTACATGTTCACGCATATACACGTCGATATACATAGATACAAAACATCTATAGATACAATGAAGGTCATGAACAAGCATACAGAACATATACGTGTAGATATCCACACACATATACAGGTTTGTTACACAAAAAAAGTTATTCCTAAACCTACACATAAACTTGTGATACTGACATAAATAGTTACATTAATTGATAAATACATATAATATGAAACTACAAACACATATGAAGACATATTAAGTAATGTGAGAATGTGTAAGTAGACAAATTACAAAATGATATATTATGTGGGAAATCCGTGGGTATTTACACCACGTATTTCCCACGGATTTATTAAATTGGTAGGTAATCTGTGGGAAAGTACACACATATTTCCCACGGACCTAATCGTTTCTTTAACTTTTTTTAGATAGTTACACATTACCTAGATACAAAACATTTATATATACAATGAAGGTCATAAACAGACATACATAACATATATGTGTAGATGTCCACACATATAAAATGGTTTGTCATGTAGATATTTCTCACAACAAACATAAAAACAACATTTGTGGGACTAATTTCCTACAGACCGGTTAAATAGTTACTTTATAAAAAAAGATCGTGTGAAATTCGTGAGTAATGGAGCTAAAATTTGCCACATACTTTTGGTCGTGGCTAATATGTGTGAAATGTGCCACAAGTTTCCCACGGACGTCTAATAAACACAAATAGTGTGAATATGGTCACAAATCTGTGGGAAATTTGTGACGAATTTCCCACAAAAACTTGGTCAACAATTTAGTGTGTAAAGAGTGAGAAATCCGTTGGAAATTTACTACATATTTCCCACCGAAATTTGGTCAACAATTTGATGTGTAATTTGTTGGTATCCCGTGTGAAATTTCACACACTTTCATTTTTGTGGGAAAATTTTTGTGGGAAAATCCAGTTTGTGTAGTAGTGGCGGACTGGTACAAAAATATCATGCCCGCAGAACTTAAATTAAAATCAGACGACCCATGCTAGTGGGCACCTTGCAGTTAACTGTAGACTAGTTAGCTCAAATGGTAGACACCACAACTACTCAAAATAATTATAAGACTAGCCAATTCGCGAAGAAGTTCCAAGAAATCGAGTCACATTGTTTTGGAAACAAAATATTTAGTGAGACACTTTATTGTATTTTACTGAAACATTTTTATTTGTAAGAGTAGTAAAAGTGCAGGTAAAAAATTAAACAGATTCAGAAAAGAGAAAAGAAAAACAAAATCGTCAACTTTGATCATCACCTTGGCCATGGCAGAAGTAATGACCTCTGAAATAGGCTGAGTGGTATTACCAATTCCGAGACTTATAACATGTGCATCAGGATGCTTCAACATATGTGCAGCCTTCCTCCTACCAATCTAATTCACCACATGAAGATTCTATCAATGTTATGCAAAATGATGATGATTGTGTAAAAAAAATGCAGCTGACTTGTAATAACTTACGTACATCAAAACTAGTTACACTACTAAATTAAATTTAATAAAAATGTCAATTGCAAGATAGGTAGTATGTATTTTTGCGCGTTAATGGCATCTAATAGCAACGAACTTTCTCAAATGTTCACATATCAGTTATGAACCCAATAAAATACCACAATACCCATCAAACTTTGTTTGTTTTGTGTTGATATCAACAAAACCCTGTTTTTTACCTCCAAAATCCACGTCAGCGACAAATGTACATGCCATGTCATAAATTTGTACCGTTATGATCCACGTCAGATTGGGTTCATATCTGATTAGTGAACATCTGACAAAGTTTGATGGGTATTTTGAAACATTTGACAAAGTCAATCGCAAGATACATAGTATTTTTGCATACATAAATATTAATAAACTAGCTTAAAAAATGTTCCGCCAACCGTCAGGTTGATTATAGTTGCATTTGGAAACATTTAAAAGTGTGCGAAAGTGACAGCACAGACCTCTGGAAAGAGATAACCAGCTTGAAGTTTAGCCATGTTCCCATTGCGGGAGACTTTAGTCTTGTACGCTGTGTGCAGAAAACAGCAATTGAAAAAATGATGATCATACCAAAATCACATTTTTTATTAGATGTCATTTATGACCACAGTGAGATAAATTAATTCTTGACTCTGTCCCTAAATAAGTACTTACCACGTTCTTGTTCAGGGGAAGTAGCGGCTTTTTTTGAGGCATGAAGTTTCACAGACCGAGTACTGCAGAGTTAAAAGAAAATATAAAACTAGATAAGTGATTAAATTGTGCTTAAAAATCTTTGAATCGTCTACAAGTTGAGATTTAGGTAAATACGTTGCAACTTTAAAGCCGGTATAGCATAATAACAAACTGGATGTCAAGCATGAGAGTGAAGCCGCTATATGAGTATGCCGAAGCACTGACATTCTTATCGAAAACAAAAGATGAGATTGAAGATCGAGGAAACAAAAGGTTTGGATATATATACATGGTAGAAAAGTCTGAGTCAACCATAGCTATATATATATATATGATGGTGATTGACATGCACATAATTAAGAACAAGTGTTCAATTATTTAAATCTGCATCCTGCCTGTTTTTGCATCAAAAACTGATCATGTTTCTTTCCTGTCTGTAGATAGTTAGGTGCATATGACCCTTCTTGAAAAGAAATAAAAAAAACATTGCCTTGTTTATACGGTTTAAAGACACTTTAGAATGGATAAGTCCAATTATCATTAGTCTTTGGATTATCAAAAGTTTGCTTATTTGAAAGGAGAAAATATTCCTATTTAAATAATGCATTAAACTATTCAATAATTCCTCGAAAATTTATAATTCTTGGGATGATCTTCTTTTTTTTTTTCCTTCGTGTCGACTGACTTTGTAAACTTTTTACAAAAGAAACATAATGATTTAACGCTAAATGTATCAAAATGCTAAATGATTCAAAGATGTTGATTGATTGTTGTTTTGATTGAAAACTATTGTTTGATAGTTGTTTGTAAAAGAAAATAATTTTAGTACATTGACATTGTCATTTTATATAACTTTCTTTTTAACATATCATTTTATAAGATTTAGTTGTAAGTATATATAATTGTTTTTCACATATTTTACATAGACTGTAAGATTGTATACATATAATTTGATAATTAGATATAACATACATACACATAAGTAACGTACGAAATAAAAATTGTTCGACATTTATAAATGTAAATAAAAATTCCACCTACGTACATTTTTTACGCGTCTGTAAATCGAGTTCGGCACTTGATTTCCATATTTATGTATACGGATCATTGTTATATTTTAGGCACTAATCGAAATATCTTATCATTTCATGTTGTTTGACCAATACTTTTCTATAATAATGTTAGAGGTTAGTAAACCAAATAAGTTGTCATACATATTAAAGTGTAGCTATAAGAACAAAACATATATGCGTAGGTACATTAAATGCTGAATGGGAGATCATATTTTTTGAGCTGGCCCACTCGGAAGGCATTCGGGCCAATCAGCGCCAACATTTTTCATATCAAACAAACTTTCTTCTAACCAATCACATTGAATCATCTCATTAAGTAGTTATCAAACACCCCCTTAATCTCAAGCAATTAGCGTAGTTCTAGTAACCTTTAGTTAGAAATTGGTAAATGAATCTGTTGGTCTCCAAATTTGTGTAAAATTTAAAATAGATTTAAAGTTTAAAATCCACGTTTTACACAAGACCCAATTCATTTATGACTTAACTAACAAAATGTGTTAAAAAATCCGTTTTCTCTCCCTTGTGTGGCGACATTGGCGAACAACCCTGAACTCTAAAAACGATCGTTTGTCTTTCACTCCTAACCTGCTAATCTGATCCTATTCCATTTTTATTTTGTTTCCCGGTTGTGATTAATTCTTTGGCTTAATCGCTCGCGGGTTAGGGTTTGGTTTGCCCTTAGGGTTTTCATAATTGTTGGCGTTGTGGTTGATGGGTTTATGTTTGTTTACCCTTATCCGTTATTATTTGTTTTTTTTTATCTGTTCTAAGCGTCTTGATTATAGTTGATATAGACTATAAATTGAACTAGGGTTTGCAAGGTGTTGTTGTGCCTGGAACTGTCTTTGGGTTTCTTGGAATTAATCGAGTAACAGTTATTGTGGTGTATTGCATGGTATATTATGAAGCTAGGGTTTTTGGATTCAGGGAGAAAAGGGGGTGGACGCATGATTGATAAGAATAAGGAGAGTAATTAGTCGAATACGGATGGTTAGGCCATGAAAAGTAATGTGCCTGCTACTGTTAGCGAGGGGTAGGTTGGTACAAAGGACCGTGTTTCTGAGGTAATTTTGAATGCTATCAATAACAGTGAGGAAGACACCAATGTCTCTTTAGATGCTAAGATTCAAAACTTTGAAAGCTAATACTGGAAGGCAAACTTGTGTTCGTAGATGACGATGGAAAGCCAACAAAATCTGGAGGAAAAACTTAATCGTGTGCAACCAAGGTGTCAACTGAGCAGACTACTACCATTAATGCTGCTGTTCCAGGTCTTGTGGATGTAAGTTCTCATGACCTGAATGTCAAGTCTACTAATACTGCGAATGTAGGTAAAAAGCCTCTAGTACGCCTAATAATGAGGACCCAATTACTTATGCTACTTAGCTTAGCCCTACGCCTAACTTTGCGGAAAAGGCTCACTTTCGAAAACTCGTAGCTAGTGTACCGGATGATGCTGATTATGATTTTGATCTACCTATAGCTTTGGTTCCTGAGGTTAATGATAGATTTAAGAATTCACTATATAGATACTTTATCGGTAAAAGGCTTGCATTTCCCCGTTGTTGAATGGTTTGTGCGTAATAATTGGAAAAAGTATGGTATTATGAAAGTAACTATGAACGCGAATGGTATTTTCTTTTTTTAAGTTTTCATTGATTCATGGTGCTAATTCTATTCTTTGTGATGGTCCATGAATGATATGTAGAATTCCCATCTTTCTTAATAAGTGGTCGCCCTTGGTAAGCCTCTTAAAAGAAGAATTGTCTCTAGTTCTGATTTGGGTGAAGTTTCATGATGTGCCATTGGTTGCATACACTTCAGATGGATTAAACTTGATGGCCACTAAATTTGGTACTCCTATAATGTTAGACTCGTATACGAATACCATGTGTTTAGATTCATGGGGGCGAAGTAGCTACGCAAGAGTTTTGATTGAAATAAATGCATGTAATGATTTTAGAGATAATCTGGTGGTGGTTGTTCCAACGCTTGAGGGAGAAGGATATACGAAAGAGACTATTTGTATTGAATACGAGTGGGAACCCCCTCGTTGTGGTACATGCTTGAGATATGGGGTCGAATGTTTCTCCAAAGATAAACCATAATAATGCTATAAATGTGGCATCGACTTCTAAAAACTCCATTGATGTCCTGAGATCAAAAGAAAACGTAGTATTGGTAAAGCAGATAAAATCAATCTATTTTCTCTTAAAAACTCGATTGAGGCTTTGAACAATGAAAATATGTTGCTCAAGGTAGTAGACACTTTTATTGAAGGGAAGGAGGTTAATGATGAGGTAAATGATTATAGTGATGATGAGGTAGAGGAGGTCTATGATGAAACCGCCAGTTTTATGGCATCTACAGGTTCTAAGGTTAACAAAGCTTCTAAAAGTGCCAGTTTTATGGAAGGAGAGTTATTCTGAAAACCCATATGATGATGATGATTTTGATGATTGCGGCTTGAATCAATCTCAAATGGCATTTGCTAATTCTTATTACATTGGTCTTCGTGGTCAACTTAGATAGCATAGTTTGAGTCTCATAAGTTTGACATTTTATTCTTATGCTAGTTTAGGTTTGATGCACATTAGGTGCGTTTGTTTTACCTGATTAGGGATGAGATGTGAGATTTCACCCACATCCTTTGTACTTAATTGTATTTTGGAGTAATAATATTTACCGAAGAAACTCTTTACTAAAAAAACAAAATGTAACAGTTTGAGCGTGTTTAGTAAATAACACAAAACTATCCTAATTGAATGACAATTGAGTAAGTCTCCTACTCCTAAACTAAAGCCAAGGTTGAGGTTTACGAGTGAACAACACAAAATTGCTAGCTAGCTAATGATGTTCTTTGAAGAAAAAGGTGATTTCACATTCATACATTATCGTATTTTTGTGTTTAGAGAATATCTACCTTTCTCTCGTACAAACTTGCTCATATATAAGTAGGTAAATCTAGTGAAGTCACATATACGCAATAAGTTATGTATGAAACATCTAGTGGAAGATGTATCTTCCATTTAATGATTCTAAATGTGACTTTACTTCCAATGTACCTTAGTAAACAATTAAGTCAGCTATTCATCATTTTCAACTACTTTTTTTTTTTTTTTTTTTCTTGTTTTGTAATATTAATACAAATGCTTTATCTCTTTCTGTTTCTGCTTTCAATAGTACCCGCCTTATACTAAGATTTTTTTTTGTATGACTAAGAGAGTATTATGAGTCAATGAAACTTTGTCGGATCTCATTGACTTGATCGTTGTCTTCAGCTTCGGTACTCTATTTGCTAAACCGCATCAACGAGGTAAAGTGTATCTTCGGATGATTTTTGATGTCCCTGAAGCTAGTTATTAATAGAGCTTTACACAACACCCAGCGATTGATTTTAACTTAGGTTATTTTATGTTCAACTATTGTCGGAAGCAATTGGGCAAATTCTTTGGCCCAACATTATTTCCTCAAACTCTCTTTGACCATTGTACTAAACGTTCTCGATGAGAGAGTGATACTCTTAAGGCGATGCCCCAGTGATACGCCACTACAAAAAATGCCGGGCGACTGAAATATAAATGATATTTAATGATTGGCACTGCAAAAAATGTCTAGGATCAATAAATCATTTTTAAAGACTCTTCCTGAGCAAAAGATTCAAGTGTGGTACTTGCTTAAACCCTAGAAGAAATAGAAAATTGAAGCATTTACATTAAAAAAAACAATACAGCAAACGAGTCCTTCTCAGAAATTTTTACTAAATAACTAGGATCTGTAAAAAACGTCACGGTTAGTAATTTATAGTAAATATAAAGTCAGCGGGCCGTAAAAAACATCACCGCATAGTGACCCCGTAGCGGAATTCTCATAGTGAGAGAGTAGCTCTTGCAAATCATGTTACCAGTTTCTCTCAAACTCCTTTATTACAACCCGGTTTCTTAAACGGGTTAACGAAGGCTGTTATCAACTTGTATTTTATTGGATTCAATTTTAGTTAGCGACCCACAACACATTTCGAGATAATTATTGATCGAAGTCCCTGTAGTTTTTAGTAGGCTTCTATGTGAAATGGAGCAACTACGCCAAATCGTTTATCTCATGGCTTCGACTTCTGTTGCTAGTTCAGTTACTCTAGGCTGTTTCAAAGTAACTGAGTATTATGAGAGAATCAGTATGTTTTTTTTTAGAATCATATTCCGCCCATGATAACTTTCGTCTTTGTCTTTCTCTATTTCGTAAACATAATTATAATGTTTTG
>BPTQ01000007.1:356409962-356565315 GCA_019973895.1 Chrysanthemum seticuspe | reverse complement strand
ATTAAATGCTCCTGAGACTATACAAGTCATGTGTCCATATCCATGCATGAATATTTCAAGAGGAAAAAAGCCCAAAGCTCTCTGGAGCGACAAAACTTTACATTCACATAGGTAGTTCCTTTATCCATGCACCTGCTCTTGCACTTTTTCAATTGAACTATTAAGAAGTAACCCTTCATCATATCCTACAGCAGGACCGAGCACAAACCTTGCGATGATTTGTAAAACATGTGCTCCAGCCTTTGAAACTAAGCTTTTCACTTTTAGTTCTGCTCCCAAGTTTCCTTAGGAGGTAATTGGTTGTCTTAATACTCAGGGACCAAGGTGGACTTTAAACGCATCCCCTTAGCAGACTTTATAACCAAGTATCTAGCCAAAACCTTCATCAAGTGATCATCTAGATTTTGTTGAGATCTAAAAACTCTATAGAAATCACGCCATTCATGATAAGTTCACAAATCATGCTATGCCTGACACCTAAGTGTGTAGACTTTCCATAGTACATCTGGCTATAAGCCTTTGCCAATGTAGCTGCAGTATCACAACTGATAAAGATGGGTGCTATAGGTTTAGGCCACAATGGGATCTCAAGAATCAATATTTTCAACCATTCAGCTTCTTTACCAGCAGTTGCTTAAACTACAAATTCACATTCTATTGTTAAACTTGTGATGCAAGTTTGCTTCTTAGAAGCCCATGAGAGAACACTTCCCTCAAGCAAGAATACCCAACTACTTGTTGAAGAGGCTGGTACAACTTGCATCCATGTATCTTTCCAAAACTAAAGAATATCCAGTAAATAACAAACTATAATCCATAGTTTTCTTCAAATTCTTCAGTAGCCATTGTACTGCTTGCAGGTGATAAGTACTATGATTACTAGTGTACTTACTCAGTTTACCCACTGCAAAAGCAATATTAGGCCATGTACATCAGGCATCCAATTATCCTTGAATACTTAAGTTGAGATACAACGTTACCATTATTAGGTTTCAGCTTCTCATACTCACTGGATTACAATTAAAGTAATTGAACTTCTTTAGCACCTTTTCAATATAATGAGACTGAGAGATAGAAATTCTATTAATTTCATGTTTAATCCTTATACCAAGGATAACATTAGCCTCCCCATATCTTTCATAAAGAACCTTGATGACAAAAATTATTTTGTCAGGTCAAACTGAACTTGGTCAGTCCTAAATATCAGCATGTCATCAACATATAGGCAAATGATAAATCCTTTACCAAATTCATAAAATTTGCTAAACACATATTTGTCAGATTGGTTAAGAATATAACCACTAGATAAGACCACTTCATCAAATTTTGATGCATTTGCTTATGTGCTTGTTTCGGTCTGTATAAAAACTTCACAAGATCGCACACCTTGTTTTCATTTCCAGGCATAATGAAGCTTTGTGGTTGGTTTATGTAGACCTCCTCATCTAACTCACCATTCAAGAAAGTTATCTTCACATCCATCTTATGAATAATCAGACTGTGAATTGATGCCAGGGCAATTAGCAGTCTTATGGTAGTGATATGAGCCTCGAAGATAAGTATCAAAATAGTGTATCTCTGACTTTTGTTTAAAGCCGTGAATGACCAGTCGAGCATTGAACTTTTCAATAGTTCCATATACCCTCATTTTACTTTTGAAAATTCATTTGCAACTAAGGGGTTTGCAACCTGGCAGCATATTAGGACTTCATTACTTCATCAAATGTTTTGGGGTCGTCATCAACATTAAAACAATAAGAGTATTGGTCAGAGACCTCATCCTTTATTCGTTCAATTAAATATAATTGAAATTAAGGTCCAAATGACTTTGGAGTCATATTCCTTTTGCTTTTCCTTAAAGTCAGGTTACTGAACCACAAAATCCTTGTAGACCTTTTTAGGGACCTCTGAATCACCATTATCATCAGTTTCATTTGCACCTAGAATCATATGATTTAGTCTAGGACAACATAGAATTAACCATCTCCTTCCCTACCCTGTTTTTTCCTTTTAGAGACACCATTTTGTTTATAGACCCTAGGGAGCAGTTGTTTTATGGATTATTTCAACATACTGAAAATATAAAGCACCCATATATTCAACTCCCCTATTATTTCTAAATCTTTTAATTAGAGCTCCTTGTTACAATTCCACTTCAGTTTTAAACACCTTAAATTTATCTAAGGCTTCATCTTTAGTATGTAACAAATAAACATAACAAAACCTATAAACAACATCAGTAAAAGTCACAAAGTATTTCTTATTTCCCAATATAGGAGTTGCATGCAAATCACATAAAGTCACTATGAATTAACTCCAATATTTCAGTTCCACGTTTAACATTTTGGAAAGGTTGCTTAGTAATATTTTAGTTTCACGTTTAACATTTTGGAAAGGTTGCTTAGTGATTTTAGTCAGCATAAAAGTTTTAGACTTTTCATTATTCATTTCAGAAGCAGGTATCAAACAATCTTTAGACATATATTGCATTCTCTTAAAGTGAACATGAACAAGTCTAGCATGCCATAGGGTTGAAACATTCAGTTTAGAGGTTGACATTAATGCTGAATTAACAATATCATTGTCAATATTAAGCCTAAAAATTTGATTACAAAAATAGCCGAAAATAAGGAACATTCTATGTTTAGAAAAAAAGAAACTTGTCAGATTCAATAATTTGTTTATAACCACGATTATTCAACACACTACTTGAAACCAAATTCTTTCCAATTTGAGGTACTTGTAAAACATTGTTAGGAATTTTGTAATAGTAGGTTCCTGCTGATAGCTTTTGTGTTCCTGCTGATAGTGTAGTTACTGTGGATAGTGTAGTTGCTACTGATAGTTAATATTGTTTATGAGGATATGTAGTTTTCGTATTTTTAGTATTTAGTTGGGATATGCATGAGTTAAATTAGGAATAGATAATGCATATCTTTTACGTGTTTTGAAAGCTGCTGAATTAGAATTTATTAATAGTATAAAAGAAACCAGCGGCTAGGGTTCTATGTACGTTTTGTCAATAACATTGTTAGTAATTCAATATAGATCCATAGAGGATAAAGTCTTGTGTGTTTATTGTCTTCTAAGTTCTTGTGTTTATATTCCGCGTAAACATAAGTCTAGCAAAGGTTCTCTATAGTTTTCTTGTGATTATACATGTTTACTATACTTTCATTAGGGCTCTTAAGATCTATCTGGGACTGATCTAACAAGTGGTATCAGAGCCTGGTGAGAATCTTTCAAATAATACATTCATACTCTCTTTCACAAAACCTTAATCTCACTCTAACGGACATCATCAAAACATTCAAACTCAGAAAATGAGGAGCAACCTTAGTCATCCAATACTCAGTCAACAATTCAGCAGGTGGTTACCACCATGTCCAACAACAATGCTAAGTTTCCCTATCTAAAGAAGAATGAATATAATATATGGGCTATGAAGATGGAAAATTACATCACCAACAATGACTACCATCTCTGAAATATTGTTCTAAAAGGCAACAGTAAGAAGAAACCTGGTAGAGATACAGATGGTAATGTGATTATTCTTCCAGCAGCAACAACTGAAGAAGCTATTGCCCTTCAGAGGGAAACAAAGGCTAGGACTACCTTGCTCCAAGCACTACCAGATGAGTATATGAGCGACTTTCATCATCTTGATGATGCAAAAGAGATCTGGAAGGCTATCAAGGCAAGGTTTGGAGGTAACGATGACTCTAAGAAGATGAGGAAGTCTATGCTCAAGCAAAACTTTTAGGAGTTCTCAATTTCTAAAGAAGAGGGCATACACAAGGGGTATGACAGGTTTTAGAAAATTCTAAGCCAGCTCAATCAGATGAAGGCTAAACCTGACAATGAAGAGTGCAACCTCAAGTTCCTTAGTGCTTTACCTTCTTCTTAGAGGTAGGTTTCTCTCACACTCAAGGCAAAGGGAGGCCTTGATTATTTAAGCTTTGATGACTTATACAATAAGCTTAGATCTCTTGAAATTGATATCAAGGGTCATTCCACCTATTCTCCAACTCCATCAAACTCAGCTTTTGTTAGTACTACCAGTGCTAACACAATGGTGTCTTATGCTGAGAGTCCTACTTCTTCATCAGTAACAACCAGAACACACACTTCTTCTACAAGAAAATCAAGGTCTAATCCTGTGATAGAGGATGTGCTTTACTCATTTGTTGCTGAGACTAACGACCAACAGCAGTTGGTCTATGAAGATTTTGAACAAGTAGATAAATAGGATTTGGAGGAGATGGACCTAAAATGGCAGATGACCATGCTTACTATAAAAGTCAACAAGTTTGAGCAGGGTTCTGGAAGGAAGTTCAGCTATAAGGGAAGAGAGGCAGCCAGGTTTGACAGGAAAAAGATCAGGTGCTTTGAATGCAACCAAGTAGGTCACTTTGCTAGAGAATGCCCGGATAAGAAAGGAAGTGACAGAAGAAGGTATTCTGCATAAAAGCTCAAGGAAGCTGAGGAAGTAAAACCTAAAGCTTTGCTGTCTCTGGACTCAAGGGTAGATTGGGATGCTCATGTGGATGAAGTTCATGATGAGAATCCTCATATTGGATTGGTTACTGATACTGTTGATGAGTTTGCAATGATGGGCATCACATCTCAGGTACAAAATTGTATATTTGGTTGTAATACTAGATATGATGCTCTTAAAAGTGAATTTGATGATGTTAATGGCCAATATAAAAAACATTTTATTCAGGTCTAGTGATAAGGTTTTAAAAGGTACCATTTTGAGGGGTCGTTTTAGTCCTTATTTGATCACTTTTTTATTCGTTATTGCTTAATATCGTTCCTTTTCACTTTTTAGGTCTCTTGAAGGCAAAATGCTGGAATGGCACTTATTTGGACGAAAAGGCGCGAATATATGAAGAAAATGGCCAAAGTCAAAATCGAGACACTCACAGCTGCTGAAAACAGAAGGCGACGGCGTCAGGTGCTAATGGCGACGCCGTCCGAGGATTTTTGCGACGGTTCAGAACCCAAAATTCGTATTTTCAAGTGACGACGTCTAGTTGTGAAAGAGTAGGCCGTCGCTACTCAGACGGCCTAGATGCAATCCAGACGACGTCAGAAGCTGAAGAGGACGGCGTCACGGACATAAGGTGACGCCGTCGCAAGGTTAACGTGGCCAAGACGAAACCCTAATGACGGCGACACGACGGCGTCACGAAACATAAGGTGACGCCGTCGCATATGTAATCTTATATATAGAATCCGAATTTTTCAGTTTTGGAGAGAGTCTTTTGGAGTGAAAACCTAAAACCGAACCTAAGGTGTCTTGTACAGTATTTTAGGGTTTTAAACCCTATCTTACAACAAGATAAGTATTTACTTCATTAATTCAATTATGTCTTTGATTATTTGTGTGTATGCTTGCATGTTCTCCATGTCCGGCTAATTTATTTGTGTGTTTGCTTAGGAAGTATGAAACTTAATTATTGAATATTGATTGGTTGTTTCTTATCTTAGTTGATTAATGATCTAGTAATGCGATAGGTCATTCGTTGTGTACTTAATGCTTGATTCATCTTTGTGAACCTTAGAATATAATTACCTGAGTAGTTGTAAGCTAAACCATCCAAAGAGCGCCTTAGAGTAAGAGTTTATCATCCCTAGTGGGTTTGTAGACGAGACCCTTTGGTAAGTTCAAAGAGTTAGGGAGAAACGCATACCCTACAACTTTAGACACACAACGCAACTAAGAATAAGACGTGACAACTCAACCATCAATAGGAGATAATTAAGGAGTAGTACAACCTAAGTAAACACATCTTTAAACTATCATACAAGCACACATTAATTAGACATAGACTCCCACAACCTTAGTTTAGATAATTAGATAATAGTAGAGTAATCGGTAGAAATACCAAAACCCCCCAATCCAATACCCGAGATTCGTACCTTTCCATTTCATAAAATATAAAAATACAAAAATAATCTTCCTCAACCTTAACCTTAGCGTAGTAACTCCTTACTAGCATTCCTATTCCCCTAGAGAACGATATCAATACCCGTGGCTTACCCTAATTACTACACTACAACGATTAGGTTCACTGCCTAGGGTGTTATAAAACTTGCTCGAAGAAAAGGAAGTTTCCTTGACCCCGAACTACGCGTGTAGCGTTATCAAGTTTTTGGCGCCGCTGCCGGGGAATAGAATAGCTAGTTAGTAGTTCACCTCGTTTAGGTTTCTTTGCTTGATTCCTATTAAGTAAACTTTTTTCTCATTTTTTAGCTTCCTCATAGTCTATCCCCCTTCTTCGTGACCTTTGTTCATAACCATTTTCATTAACTATTCCGTTAGCCGTTATGGAGAACGCGAATCTGCCAAAACTGTCACCCAATCAACGAAATCCACTACATAATCTACCCTTTCCACTCCAAAATGAGATCTTGAGGTTCCAGCAATATCATGATGAATCCTTTCCTGAGGCGTGGACTCGAATTAAATATTTATTACAAAAAGTCCTTTATCATGGTATTGATTTACTGTTTCCACTACAATTCTTTTACACTCGTATCGCCCACGAAACCCAAAGGAGACTTGACTATGTAGCGGATGGGGATATTTGGGGACGTGGTGTTCGAAATGCATGGGAAACCTTTGAGATTCACGCCCAATTTAGAAGTGGAACATGGGACCCAAAAAACGAATCTTTAGACCTATTTTCAATTTGGAAACTTTGGTCGGAAAGGTTGTTTAGGAAGGAGATGATTAGAGTTGAGGTACCAAGGTGCATGTCATGGTTAGGCGCTACCACAGTACAAAATGAATACATAGGTGATCTTGATAAGATGGAGGATAGAGTAGAAAATCCAATCCCATCGGATAACCCACAAGTCCTACCATCGCTTGAGGAACACACATCGCCTATGACTTACCCGAAAGAAGTAGAAGAGACTATAGGAACCCCGATTGTAGAACCTTTAGACCAAACGCCACTAGGGAATATAGGTTTAGATGCTTGTCATGACCTCTCTCTTAGTCCTAGGAAAGTTCCTAATTTTGATGAACCGGAGCCTCAACCAAAAACCTTACCCAATTTTCCATCTTTATATGTGAATCTTGGAATTGAATTAGGCCCCAATCCACCCATCAAAATAGATAGTCCGGGTAGTTGCTTGATAAAGGTGGTAGATTCTAGGCCATGTAGAGTAGAAGCTAATATAGGAGTAACCCATGACCTTACACACTTACATCACCCATTCATGGTTGATAACAAGAAAAACTATGGGTTTAAACCGGGTTTATTAGGTAAAGATAGATCCTTAAGTAAGAATCTTTTGAAGTTGATAGAAGATGATCCATTTTTAGGAAAGAGATTTGATTCACCCGCTACACCAATAGACTTAGGTAAGGTTATAATGAATAGGGCACACTCCTTTGAGCATATAAATCACCTATCACCCTCTCCTCACGTAGCAAATTTCCACCCTAAGGGTGTGTATCGCTACTATCACCCGCACTTAAACTTAAGTGTAGGGAAAACTTCCCCTTTATCTGTTAAATAAGGGTAGAGTCAGGCTCGTGACTCGAACAAAAACAAGCGCTTCTTGGGAGGCAACCCATGTGTATTTGATTTTTATTTTCATTTGTGTGTCGTATATCTTTTATTAATTGTTTATTCTCATGTTTGAATTTGTAAAAATGCTTTATTTTGTCTTTAACCTCATCTTAATTACATATAAAGGTATTTTACATAAGGGATAAGTGTAGGGAGGATTACACACGTTTTCAAAAGAAACGTGAACATGAGAATTACAATTATTTAAAAGATATACATGTGTGTTTGTTCGAGTCAAATGCTTGTATCGAGTCATAATGGATGTTTTGTAAGAAATTTTTCCAGATTTTAAAGATAAAAATGTTCCAAAATTTTTTCCAGAAAATCGCAGACCAGTTTCTGTCAGGATAACCTGACGGCGTCAGGATCTCAACCTGACAGCGTCAGGAGGAGCATAAACAGCTTTTAACTTTTTCTCGTTTTCTGTGCTACTTATAAATTTTTGGAAATTTCCAGGTCTTAATTTTCTAGAAAATCTGCAAACATCCATTCCACAAGCATTATATCTTATTTAAGTCTGGAATTACATCTTGTTGTGATTTTTCTTTGTTCGGTTTGATGCGTTGGGTTGTTTGTTTTCTTCAAGTGTGCAGGTTTAATTTATCAAGAAGAAGTTACATAAGATTGGAAGGAGCTTTTCACGCAATAATTCTTCTTGAAAAGGATTTAACCACCACTTTACACGGATCCTACCGAGCTAATCAGGGGAGTACTAGTTTCTTTCGTTTTTAATTACCTTCTTTTATCATAACTTTGATACTTTCGGGGAACATTGGGGACAATGTTCAGTTTAAGTGTAGGGAGGGAAAATAAAACGGGAACTTTGAAACTATGCTTATCCTTGACTATTTGCTTTGTCCAATTGTGATTGTGTAATAAACCATGAGAAAATGTCGGTTAGAGTAATTTTGGCACCAAATTTAAAATTTTTCATGACATATAGGAGTGGGCCATTAGTCTTAACAAAAGCGTCTCATGGATAGGAAGTTACATGACTAGCACAAAAACCCTTTACCACCCAAATTCCACCAAAATGTGAGGATCGCCCTTAGATTAGTAGGAATTAAAGCATTCATCTTAAATGCTTAGAGTGTGAACCGGTAGTATATTAGATTCTAGAACTTGTTTTGTGATGCATTCCGAGATCGCAAGTGAGGCTACACTTGTGTAGTTAGGAATAACTAAATGATAAGAGGCATTAGGATAAACCCTTGTTTGATACCCGTAATATAATTACTTCTTCCATATTGGTTGAGTAATTCCCCCACACCCTTTGCGTTGTACTCATCTTTAGTACACGATACCCCTAGTTAACCCCTCAGAGCCTATCCTTTTCGCGGTTCTCGTGATGTTTCGGTTTTTCCAGAATATCAATGAAGAGCATTGTTTACACCCCACCCCCAAATATACACCCAAATCGCCTTAGCCTACCCCTTATGCACTCACTTTTAGTGCAAATGTTTGTTATCACCCTAAACCCTTAGTTCAATTATCTAGTTGCTTGCATAAGTTGCTAAGTCGAGTCATATCCTTTGTATACAGTTTTGGGACGATTGGGATTGATGGGAAAAGTTAAAGTTTATGAAATGACGGGAAGGGAACGTTAAATTCAAATTCCCTTTGTTTGCATAATAATGTACCCCAAGTGTTTTGATCTTTTCAATTTGGGTCAAATTAGTGTTAGAGTAATAAAAACTCAAGTGTAGGGATATGCCTGTAAATCCCTAGTATTTTGATGTTATCGTAGAGGATGGTAGAGTAAAAGTGTATGAAAAAAAAAGCGAAAAAAAAAATAGAAAAAGAGAAAAGAAAAAAAAATAGAGTGTATGAAGAAAAAAAAAATACGGGCTACCATCCTACATCTATCTTTGAATTTATGTTTGTTTATTTCAGTTATCTAGAGTTTAGAGTGTCAAGTCTTGGCTTAGCAACGCCATTCTTCATATGCATTTAACATAGAGATTTTTGACTTGCCGCCACTAAATAGCCTATCCCACCAAACCCTTGTTTCCCTACCGTAAGCCTAACATTACAACCCTTTAAAGACCTCTTTGATAGTCTTTCCTAGGTGCTTACGCCAAAGCGATAGAGGTTTGATCTATTCTCAAGCCTATGGTAATCTATGTACTAGGACCGGTTAATGAGTGTTTATCTTCCATTTCCTATTTGTTATATTTCATATATACACCCGAGAGAGATGTGAGTATCCAAACACCCCATGTGAGGTGCTAGTATGTAATTTCCGTGCTTGTTATGATTTTTGCGGGGCTTATATGTGTTGTGGACCGTTTTGAATTAATGCTTCATGACCCCTAACTTATAAATTAATTGGTTAAAAGCACATTTGCTTGAGGACAAGCAAATAACAAGTGAAGGGACATTTGATAAGGTTTTAAAAGGTACCTTTTTGAGGGGTCGTTTTAGTCCTTATTTGATCACTTTTTTATTCGTTATTGCTTAATATCGTTCCTTTTCACTTTTTAGGTCTCTTGAAGGCAAAATGCTGGAATGGCACTTATTTGGACGAAAAGGCGCGAATATATGAAGAAAATGGCCAAAGTCAAAATCGAGACACTCACAGCTGCTGAAAACAGAAGGCGACGGCGTCAGGTGCTAATGGCGATGCCGTCCGAGGATTTTTGCGACGGTTCAGAACCTAAAATTCGTATTTTCAAGTGACGACGTCTAGTTGTGAAAGAGTAGGCCGTCGCTACTCAGACGGCCTAGATGCAATCCAGACGACGTCAGAAGCTGAAGAGGACGGCGTCACGGACATAAGGTGACGTCGTCGCAAGGTTAACGTGGCCAAGACGAAACCCTAATGACGGCGACACGACGGCGTCACGAAACATAAGGTGACGCCGTCGCATATGTAATCTTATATATAGAATCCGAATTTTTCAGTTTTGGAGAGAGTCTTTTGGAGTGAAAACCTAAAACTGAACCTAAGGTGTCTTGTACAGTATTTTAGGGTTTTAAACCCTATCTTACAACAAGATAAGTATTTACTTCATTAATTCAATTATGTCTTTGATTATTTGTGTGTATGCTTGCATGTTCTCCATGTCCGGCTAATTTATTTGTGTGTTTGCTTAGGAAGTATGAAACTTAATTATTGAATATTGATTGGTTGTTTCTTATCTTAGTTGATTAATGATCTAGTAATGCGATAGGTCATTTATTGTGTACTTAATGCTTGATTCATCTTTGTGAACCTTATAATATAATTACCTGAGTAGTTGTAAGCTAAACCATTCAAAGAGCGCCTTAGAGTAAGAGTTTATCATCCCTAGTGGGTTTGCAGACGAGACCCTTTGGTAAGTTCAAAGAGTTAGGGAGAAACGCATACCCTACAACTTTAGACACACAACGTAACTAAGAATAAGACGTGACAACTCAACCATCAATAGGAGATAATTAAGGAGTAGTACAACCTAAGTAAACACATCTTTAAACTATCATACGAGCACACATTAATTAGACATAGACTCCCACAACCTTAGTTTAGATAATTAGATAATTGTAGAGTAATCGGTAGAAATACAAAAACCCCCCAATCCAATACCCGAGATTCGTACCTTTCCATTTCATAAAATATAAAAATACAAAAATAATCTTCCTCAACCTTAACCTTAGCGTAGTAACTCCTTACTAGCATTCCTATTCCCCTAGAGAACGATATCAATACCCGTGGCTTACCCTAATTACTACACTACAACGATTAGGTTCACTGCCTTGGGTGTTATAAAACTTGCTCGAAGAAAAGGAAGTTTCCTTGACCCCGAACGACGCGTGTAGCGTTATCATCTAGGCATATAAGAAAATTGTTAAATCTTTAGAAAAACAAAAGGCCTGGTACCAACAAAATCAATTGGCCCTTGAAGAGAGAATTAGAGTGTTAGAAAGAGATTTGGAGAACACCACTAACTTATTAAAATATACTGAAAATGAAAATATTAAGGCTAATGTAGAAAAAGAGGATCTTAAGGCTAAATTAGATAAAGAGGTGGCTAGACATAAATAGTGGCAAGAACAAGCTAAAAATCTAGACAAATTAAGGTCAAGTTTTATGTCTGTAAAAACCAAGATGCGGTTGGGCTTCAAGGATTACATTGATTCACATGAGATCTATGACCCTAATGACTATAGTGTTTTTAATCTTGTCACTGATGAAGAGGAAGAAGAATATCAACCTTCTAAATTAGTTAGACCACCTAACCCAGACTCAGACTTGGATGAACCACATATGACCAATAGCCTAAAGTCTGATGACTTATCCAACACTGGCAGTGAAACTAATGATTTTGTCTCTTGTTCTTCCAATGATAGGACCTCAAAGACCCAGTCTAGAGACTATGCCAGTTGTGGTTCAAGTGAAGAGTCTACAACTCCCAAGTTTGCCTCTCCCAAGCCTTTACCAGTACACCAAGCCCCAATAGTTGCTGTTAATGAATCTTCTTCAAAGATAGCTTATTTTAAAAACATTTCATGTTCTTTTGATTTTGTTGAAAACAATTATGATTTTGGTTGTGGTTTGAATAAGTTTGTTTGTGATAAGACTATTCCTGTTATGAACAAGTATTTTAAGAAGAAATCATGTTTTGTTTGTGGTAGTACATTTCATCTTATCAAAGGTTGTGATTTTATGAGAAACAAATGGGTGGCTGTACTAATCAACAGAGACATAGACCAATATGGAAAGATGTGACCAAATTTCCTCCTTTTGTTCCCTCTAGAACACATATGAGGACTGGCAGAACCAATTCTGCTGGTAGACAAGTTGCTGCTGGTAGACCCATTCCTGCTGGTAGACCAGTTCCTACTGGTAACCCAGTTTCTGCCGATAGACCATCTTCCTCATGTTGGAGAAGAAATGTTCATAGACCATTGAACAGACCTACTAGTACTTATTTTCAAAATGAATATAGGTCTATTAATAATGACCCTTTCAATAAAAGGAGGCAAGGTGGGATACTGCTGTTAAGCCCTCAGCAGGTTGCTCTTGGACACAAAACATACCATCTTTTATGAAGGGTTCCAAGAACAATAGTGGATCTCCTCAATATGCATGTTTTTCTAATATGATCCACAAGGCAGGCTCAAGTAAGTGATGACTTGAGTCTCCATGTATACTAATGTTGTTGTATATTTTTTAACTTGTAGGATGATCCTCATACAAATAAAGATTTAGGTATTGTTGATAGTGGCTGTTCTAGGAGTATGACAGGGAACATAGATAGATTGCATGATTTTGTATCTCTTCAAGGGGGCACTGTTACATTTGGAGGAGGAGATGGTAAAATTACAGGGAAGGGAACCATTAAAACTTCCAAGCTGGACTTTGAGAATGTGTATTATGTGGAACAACTGAGAAACTTCAACTTATTTTCTGTGTCTCAAATCTGTGACAGGAAACATTGTGTTTTGTTCACTGATAATGAATGTCTTGTTCTTTCCAAAGACTTCCAGATACCTGATGACAGTCATGTTATTTTGAAGGTGCCTAGGAAACATAATCTCTATACATTCAACCTTAATGATGTTCAGCCTGAAGGTGATTTAGCTTGTTTGGTGGCAAAGGCATCCTTGGATGAATCTAATAAATGGCATAGAAGGATGGCTCATGTCAATTTCAAAACTATCAACAAGCTGGCAAAACATGGTTTAGTTCATGGACTTCCTTCCAAAGTCTTTACTAATGAGCACAATTATGTGGCTTGCAACAAGGGAAAGCAACACAAGGATTCATATAAATCCATTACTGTTGTCAGCACCATTTCAGAGCCTCTGCAGCTTCTGCACATGGATCTTTTTGGTCCCACATCTATCAGAAGAATTGATCTGTTTGGTGATTACTGATGACTATAGTAGGTATTGCTGGGCATTCTTTTTGGGGACTAAGGATGAAACATTTGCTGGTTCTTCAAAATTTCGTTGCCTTGGTTGAGAATCAGTTGAATAAGAAAGTGAAAGCCATTAGGTGTGATAATGGGACAGAGTTTAAGAATGCCAAACTAATTGAGATCTGTTATGCTAAGGGGATAAAAAGGGACTATAGCAATGCCAGGACTCCACAACAAAATGGAGTTGCTGAAAGGAAAAATAGGACTCTTATTGAAGCAGCAAGGTCTATTCTTGCTAATTCAAAGTTGCCTACCATGTTCTGGACTGAAGCAGTCAGTACTGCCTGTTATGTTTTGAACAGGGTTTTGATAACTTATCCTCACAATAAGACACCTTATGAACTTTTGTCTGGAAAGATTTCTACCATAAGCTACTTTAAGCCTTTTGGTTGTAATGTGACCATCTTAAACACCAGTGATCATTTGGACAAATTTGAAGGGAAAGCTGATGAGGGTTTTGTAGTAGGCTATTCTGCTCATAGTAAGGCTTACATGGTATATAACATCTCCACAAAGAGGATAGAAGAAACACTAAATCTGAGATTTATGGAAGACAAGCCTAATGTTCAGGGTGCAGGTCAAGAATGGTACTTCGATCTTGACTACTTAACTGATCATTTGGGTTATACTCGTTATAAATCTAATCTTTCTGCAGAACCACAAGCTACTAAAACTGACATTGCAGGTTCCTCAGATGATGAGTCAGATTCAGACTGTGATGAACAGCTTATTGTTGTTCCTTTTTTTCCTACTAACCGCTTTTCAGGTACCAAGGATGCAGATTCTTCTGATATAACCTCAAGTGATTTAGGCTATGCAGAAGAGCTTGTCAAGCTTCAACGACAAGAGCATGCAGCAAATGATGATGCTAAAAAGTTTGGTCATGAATTTCCCAAAGAAACAGAGGAACTCTCAAGGCAGGAAACTCTTGAAGCCCGCAGGAAGTTTGATGCTGCTGATAATGTGTCTGTTCTTGCTGGTAATGTCTGATCCTACTGGTCAGAATGCTGCTAAGTTCAATTCTACTGGTAATAGGTCAGTTGCTGCTGATGGAGATTCTGCTGGTAGTGTTCCTATTCCTTCTACTAGTGATACTGCTCCTGCGGTTCCCTCCTCTACTCCATCTGTTGATACTCTTGGTTTAGATGATTCTCCCACCAGATTTTCAAGTCCATCTGACATAGCCAATTCGCAATTTACAAGCTCTAAATTAGATGGCATTCATTATTTTTCAAGCAGAGGCATTTTTGATTCTTCTTCCTATGATGATAACTTTGGTCCTACACTCACTAATCTGGCCATGTCTGTAGATGTTAGTCCTAATGTCACCAAAAGGATTAACACAATACATCCACAATCTCTAATCATTGGTGATCCTACTTGCTATGTGCAAACTAGAAGCAGGGTCAAGAAGACAGGTTTTGGTCAATCTTCATTTCTCAGTTACATTCAGGCTCAACATAGGAACAATCACATAGACTATCATCATTGTTTATTTGCTTGTTTCCTCTCCCAAGTTGAACCTAGCGGTGTTGCACAGGAATTAGCAGATGAAGATTGGGTAGCTACTATGCAGGAAGAAATGCAACAATTTTTAAATCAGAATGTTTGGGAGCTTGTTCAATTGCCTCCTAGAAAGTATGCAATTGGCACAAAGTGGATTCTGAAGTGTAAGAGAGATGCAAGGGGGATTGTGGTGACGAATAAGGCTAGGTTGGTTTCCCAAGGTCACAGACAAGAAGAAGGGATTGATTATGATGAGGTTTTTGCTCCAGTTGCAAGAGTAGAGCTATCAGACTCTTCTTGGCTTTTGCCTCATACATGGGCTTCATGGTATATCAGATGGATGTTAAAAGTGCTTTCTTATATGGTGAAATTGAGGAAGAAGTGTATGTCACTCAGCCAAAGGGATTTGTATATCCTCACAATCCAAATATGATCTACAAAGTGGTTAAAGAACTCTATGGACTTCATTAGGCACCTAGGGCTTGGTATGCTAGGCTCTCTTCATTCCTGCTGAACATGGTTACAGGAGAGGTGCTATTGATAAGACTCTCTTTATCAGGAAGAACTCCAGGGATATCATTCTTGTTCAAGTGTATGTAGATGACATTATCTTTGGTTCTACCAAAGAAGCTTGGTGCAGGGAATTTAAGGAGTTGATGAAATGTGAGTTTGAGATGTGTGCAATGGGTGAGCTTACATTCTTTTTGGGTCTACAAGTACATCAGAAATTAGATGGTATTTTCATTCATCAGGAGAAATATGTACATGACATCCTCAAGAAGTTTGATATGGAACTTGTTAGGACTGCAACTACTCCCTATGAGGCCCCAAAGCCAAAGTCAAATAATGAACCCGATCCTACTGTCAATGTTCATCTATACAGATCCATGATTGGTTCACTCATGTATTTGACTGCTTCATGGCCTGATATTATGTTTGCAGTCATTGCCTGTTCCAGGCATCATGTCACTCCTTCGACTTCCCATTTGATTGCAGTCAAGAATATTTTCAAGTATCTCAAGGGTCAACCTAGGTTGGGTCTTTGGTATCCTAGAGAATCTCCATTTAACTTGGAAGCTTATAGTGATAGTGACTATACTAGTGCAAACTTTGATCGAAAATCTACTACTGGGGGTTGTCAGTTTTTGGGAAGGAGATTAATCTCCTGGCAATGCAAGAATCAGACCATAGTGGCTACATCTTTTACTGAGGCTGAATACGTTGCTGCTGCTAGTTGTTGTGGTCAAGTACTTTGGATTCAAAATCAGTTATTGGACTATGGGTTCAATTTTATGAACATTAAGATCTTTATTGACAACCAAAGTACAACCTGCATTGTTAAAAACCATGTTTTTCATCAAAGAACTAAGCACATTAAAATTAGACACCACTTTATCAGAGATGCTAATGAACAACACCTTATTCAAGTGGTTGAAATACACACAGATGAAAATGTAGCTGATTTGTTGCCTAAAGCTTTTGATGGTCCAAGGTTTCAATATTTGATTGTCCATATAGGCATGATCAACCCCTGATTATTGTGTTTGAGGGGAGGATTATACCTAAGGGGAGGTTTCTGGTTTAAGGGGAGGATTTATGTTGTAAATTTGTATATATTTTGCATATATTGTGTATATTTGTGTATATATTTGTTCTGTATGTTTTGTTGTCTATTAACCATCTTGCAGATCTGGTATCAAACAAACAATCAGTGGCAAAATATAGCAAAAGATTAATCTACCAAAGTCTTTTATTCATGAAAACAAACAACATTCTGAGATGCAGTATCACAATACAAGAACTTTTAAACATGGCTGCTGATTACATTAAGACACAATCCTGACAAGCTTCACCAAAGACACCTCTAGACTCCATCTTCAAAGCTCCCACTTAGGCCTCCTCTTTCCCCACTCTGGCATCCTCTGATGCTCCTTTCCTCACATGTCAATAAATGACCACACTGGCTTTGCAGCTATGCCAAGCACAGTAGCTCTCTTCTCAGGGTTTGAGGTGGAGGGTTTTGGTCTTGGACCTGAAGGTGGTGGTACAGCAGCAAGAGGAGCAACATTGATTGGCCTGGAAGATGCACCATTCTCCTCATCAGTATATGTATTCATGGCATTAAGCTCAGAGCTGGTCACTTCAAACTCCACATGGGGAGGAGGATTGGGCAGATCTTCCTCTGAAGAAGTGTAAGCAAATGGTGATTTGAGAGGAGGGTTTTTAGATATGTAGTTCACACTGGAGTAACCACGAGGATAATATTTTAACCATCCATCATGGGATGGCTCACTCTCAGAAGAATCTGAAGAGATTTTGATGGGATGATTGGGTGAGTTATTCATGAGGTTTTGGGAGGAAATCGACTTTGGTTAATTGGTTTGTATGTATGTTTGATAAGGCAAGGAGTTGGTTATATAGACAGTGTATAAGGAATCTTTGGTAGGTAGGAATTTATGGTTGTAATTAATGGTTGGAATTTGTATCGTTAAAGGTTAAGTTTAGAGACTGTTGATGCACTGTTATGATCAGAAGAATTGATTCTATGTTCATTTCTGCTGGTAAAGTGATTGTTTTTGTTGATTAGCTATGGATTCTGCCGGTAGTATTGAATTGGTAGCTGCGGTCAAAAGTTAGTTGGTTTCTTCTGATTGACTGATTGATTTCTGCTGTCTGACTTTTCATTACTGCTGGTTTCGTTAAAATTTGGGAATTTATGTTGCGTTTTTTAATTAAAGTCAAATTGGTCAAAGATTCTGTACAATATTTTTGCCAATTTAACCGACTATTTTGGGTAACTCATTTAAATAGTCAATCAAAAGTATCCCACAACCTAATTACATAATTCCCTCTCAATTTGAATCCAACTCATCTTCAATCTTCTCAATCTGCATCAATGGCAACACTCGATTACAAAGGGGATCACAATAAAGTTGCATTGTTGGAACATGTCAAAGGGAGTGATTTGTATGATTCAATGATTGGTTTCCTTCTGCACTCAAAGATCAGGTATGCTCTAACTTTCTCTCCATTAGTTGTTTATGACTCTTTAGTCAAGCAATTATGGTCCACTGCTCATGAGCGATCTCCTAATGGTCTAAACAAGGAGATTGTGGCTACCATTGATGGAGAAGAGTATGTGATAACTAAGTCTCTCATTAGGACTCAGTTACAATTTGATGATGAAGGTGGTCTCTTTGAGAACAATAGAGATGAGATAATCACTGGTTTAGCCAGCATAGGGTATCCCTCTGATGGGAAATTCATTTGGTATAAAAATAAATTTTGCCCTAAGTGGAAATTTTGAGACCATACCCTTCTTCAGTTTCTAAGTCCTAAATCTGGGGGTTGGGATCAGTTTTCCAGTTCAATTGCAAATGCTATAATCTGTTTGGCCCATGGTAGAAATTATAATTTTTCAAGATATATTTTTGAGGAAATGCTTAAGAACATAAAGGATACCAAACATAAATTTCTAATGTATCCTAGATTTCTACAGATGATATTAGGCATTAAAACCTCTGATCAAACGCCAAGGGTTATTAATAAATTAACAGCTAAATTATTTGCAATAATGAAAAAAAATTTTGCTGGAGAACACAGGCCCCTATTACCTTCTATGTTGCCTGGTGGCAATGTTGCTACTGGTGCCTCTGCATCAGTTGCCACTGATGACCAGCAACCCCCATCACCTCAACCTATTTCCCCACCATCACCAAGGATTGTTTCTCCTGAGGAGCCGGTGGTTACCTCTGATTTACAGGAACAAATTCCTGTTGAGACTGAGGTTAATGTTGACCAACCTTTTGTCTAACCTTCTAGTTCACCTAGGCATAATTTTGAGGATGACACCCATTTTGGTGATGACTTTTATGTCTCTCCTCCCAGGTCCAATGAAGCTCCCAATACCTCAGGAAATCCTGCTGGTGGAGCTGAGGATCCTAATATACTAATGAAAATGTCTAGTTTACTTAACAGGTATATTAATAATGTTGATGATTTGGAGGTTCAGCTTAAAGAATCTAGGGATGAGCTTAAGGAGACCAAGCAGACTCTTGGTGGTGCTATGGTTAAGTTGTTAAAGAGGGTGACAGATTTGGAGGTTATGCTTAATAATAGGAGGAGTAGAGTTGTAGTTTCTGATTCTGCGGAGGAACAAGATAATGAGAGGACCAATATTGATCTTGAGGCACTACATGTTTTGGCTTCTGTTTCTTTGGGAGAGACACAAGCTCAGAAAGATCCAGAAGTTCAAGTGTTTCACAGAAGGAGGACTAGAAAGAGGAGTTATCTTAATCTAAATGTCCTCAAGACTAGTATGGTGGATTCTCCTGATACTTCTAGTGCTGCTAATCATGTGCAAATTCCTCCTGAACCTATTTCTACTGACAAGGTTGCTGAGGATAAGGAACCTTCTGATGCTGCTAAAAATCGTGTTACTTCTTATAAGCCTGATACTTCCTATATTGCTTCTGAGATTCCTGAGTCCATTCCCTTTGATCCTAAGGATTCTTCTGTTGAGGTTGAGCCCATGCCTGCTTCTCAAGTTGATAAGGGAAAGGGTAAAATTCTAGATGAGGATATGGGCTCTGATGCATTTAAGGCAGAAACAAGCTAGACTTCTTAGACTACATGAGATTGCACAAGGTGATAGTGAAGTAGCTAAGAAGGCACAAGCTACTTATGATGCAGAGTTTCTAAGTCATTCTTATAAAGCTCTTGATATCACTCCACAGAGAAAGAAAGAACTTGATGCTCTTTCTCTAAAATTCTCAGATACAACTTGGAAACAATTGAAGGATGATGTCACTACCAATCCATCTCTTGCTCAATCTATATTGGGTAGTACCTTTGATTATGAGAACTATGTTGATGATATACTTGCCTTGGTTAGACAGAGAAAGAAAGCAGATGCATAGCGCAAGGCTAAAGCTAAACAGGATAGACCTCTTTCTCAAGCTGAACAGAGGAAACATATACGGGAATTTGAAACGTTGGTCATAGAATATAACAAGATTCTCACACAGTTGGAGAAAGATGGTATCCATCCTTTTGCCAGATTGAAACATTCTTCATCTCTTTTGGAAGGATCTGAACCTAAGAGATTAAAGACAACTGATGCTCCTGATAATGCTCCAGTTTCTGCTGAAGAGACTCTAGTAGATTTAGATCAGCATCTTCCATCAGAGGATACTCCAAAGTCTTCTGCTGAGGTTCATGTTTCTCTTTCTGCTGAAGGGGCAACATTAGTTTCTCCTAATGTTGTGCCACCTACTTCTGCTGATGAAGGAAAGGTTCTGTCTACTGATGAGACAACGCATGTGTCCACTCCTGCTTCTACCCAAAATCCACCAGTGGTCCCACCTGACAAGGAGGAGGTTGTTTCCCCTGAGGTCCCAACTGCTGATGTGTCTGCTACTTCTTCTCCTTCTTCCACTTCTGGACGAAGACAGAAGAGTATAGCAAGAAAGAAGGGTAGTTCTTTTGATCTTCAAGCTCCTGAGAGTTCATTTATAAAGGAATTTGTGGAGGATGATTTTGATGAGGAGCCAGTAGTCTGGTCTATGCTTGTGAGATGGGAACTCACACCTATTGGTCTTGGTGGTTTGGGTGCATGTAACTCTGTGTATCGCAAAGATGGGTTTGTCAGACATTTTACTTTTCTTACTGAGATCCTAAATTTTCTGGACAGACAAGATCTTATTGCACTTTATGGCATGGTGTCCAAACATTACGAATCTCATCCTGCAACAGGTGCTGGTCTAATGTTGCTGGGTGATCTTCAAGTTTTGTTTGATTCCAAATATCAGGATGGTGCAGGGTTTAGGGTTTGGGAAGGTCAGAATCAGTGGAGGGTTTATGTTTGGACATTTTATCCATTGTCTTGTGTTGGTGCAGACCTGGTATGGGGTTTATGTTATATGTTTTCAGATCAAGACTACCCTTTGTCTGTACCTTTGCTGGAGCAAATGCTGAAAAAGAAGTTGGTTTTCTCTACTGCTTCTGTTGGAAATGATACGGTTAGTGCATAGCAGTTAGTCAAACGTGTTAAGGATAAACTCATTGCTGCTTCTGTTGATTCTTCCTCTTGAAGTCTGGTATGTTGTTATATGTATTTTTTATTTATTCTCTTTTATTTTGTGTAAATAAAAAAAAAACATTTTTTCTGTATATATTTTGTTTACTAACTTTGCTTTGAGGATCTTGTTTGTATAGTTGTGTACCATATATGGTTCTTAACTCACCATGTCTTGGAGGAAAAAGAGTTAACTCACCATGGGGGTACGGCTTTGGTGAGAGTTCTCAAATCCATTGATAGTTGATGATTTACTAAAAATCAGAGGGTTATCAATGTACCCTGGTCTTACACACCAAACATTGGCTACTCCATGAGCAAACGGCTCTGGTAAAGAGATATCAAATCCGCTGGATGGTTGACAACTTTCCAATAAGTTGTGTGGTGCTCAACTCACCATGTCCTAATAGATGAAGAGTTGGCTAGCCCACAAGTTCATGGCTTGTGGTAAAGACAGTGGAATACCATGGCTAGTCCTGAGTTAAACGGCTTCAGGTAAAAACATATCAAATCCGTTGATGGCTGTGATGGTTTGCCAAAACCCATTAGGGTTCTCCAACACACCATTGATTCACGTTCTAAGTGTTGGACTAGTTACTAGTTCACCAGGGTGATGCCATGATTCCACTCAAGAACTAGCTAGCCCAGGAGTGAGTAGCTACTTGGTAAAGGCTCATCAAATCTACTTAGGTTACTGTTGCTGTTGGAGGTTCCTGATGCTGCTGATCTAGGAGTTGCTGATGGAATCCGGGTCTTCATTGTTGTTTATGGTGGTTCTAGGTGTTCTGCTGGTTACTTTTCATGTTTCAGTTGCTGTTTATGTTCAATCCTCTTGCACGTTCAAGATCTATCTGGAAACTTGAAGTTAACTTAGTCAAATTCAAGTTTAGGGGAGGATTGTTAAGAATTTTGTAATAGTAGGTTCCTGCTGATAGCTTTTGTGTTCCTGCTGATAGTGTAGTTACTGCGGATAGTGCAGTTGCTACTGATAGTTAATATTGTTTCTGCAGATATGTAGTTTCCGCATTTTTAGTATTTAGTTGGGATATGCATGAGTTAAATTAGAAATAGATAATGCATATCTTTTATGTGTTTTGAAAGCTGCTGAATTAGGGTTTCTTAATAGTATAAAAGAAACCAACGGCTAGGGTTCTATGTACGTTTTGTCAATAACATTGTTAGTAATTCAATATAGATCCATGATAACGCTCAAATTGTGCATATTTTTAGTAGCGTTATTCGTTCTTTTACGTGTGTTATTTGGCTATAATCATATGCATTTGTTACTTAATCGTATAAAAGTGTGTTTGCTAGTTCATTTGTAGCCAAGTACAGGAAAGTGGAGAAAAAGACGGAAAAAGAAGTAAAATACGAAGATTTCTCCAAATACGAAGAGTTCCCGTCAAAAGCAAGACTTGTGGAGTATATTCGAGAAGGCAAAGTCATCAAGTTAGTGGTCCAATGACACAAGAATAAAGTTCAAAAAGGAAAACGAGAAAGAAATAAAGAAAAGAAGCTTAAACGAAGACATATTGGAAGACTCGTTGTTCCCAACACACCTTCACCATTTTGGCCATAACTTTTGCATACGGACTCTATTTGACCCCCGGTTCACAGCCACGGAAAGCTAAGAGAAAGATCTACAACTTTGGTGTTTATGGTTTTTTGTCAATTTGCTCCAACCGTTTGGTCGAGCCCCGCAACCGGATCCGGTTGGAGAATGGTCAAGAACACCAACCGAAACGGTTGGAGCCCAACCGATTCGGTTGAAGGGCCTGTTTCTGCCATTTCTTCATCAATAAGAGTCCTAGCAAGTTCTAATCATGTTCCAAACGATTCTAGTCCCTTCCTACATGTATTCTTGTCCCTTCCAATCTCCTTGGCCTCCAAGAATCGCATTGAATACCCCTAGCCTTGGAAGTAGTATAAATAGAAGCCTTTGCAACCTCATTTCCCATCCCTTCTCCATCCTTCTCATCCCTTTCACCCACCACTCTATCTCTAGGTGTGAAATTCGATCCTCCACCCTTAAGGACGAATTTCCACCTAAAACAACATCCCTCTCTCAACTTACCTTCCCCAAAGGTGTGAAATTCAAGCCTCCACCCTTAAGGATGAATTTTCACCAACTATCCACCAAACCTATCTCTCCAAAAAGACCACAAACCTCTACCATTTCCAGAAGTATGCTTGGTTAGAAGTTGTAGTTGATTGGAGGCTTGAAGGAGTGCTATAATCCTTTGCCCTTGCCTAATGTAATCTTACTTTGGGTAAACTCTTGTTACTTTTGTGATGTTGAATGCTATTGTTCATGTTTGGTTCTTTGATTGTGTTGATTATGTGATTCTTGTGAATGTTGTCTTTATACTTGTTTATTTCATATGAGAACTTGTGATAAAAGGATGTTTGGATAATTGTGGTGTTTGTTTGGAATATGTTGATAACATCATATTTGGTTGAATTGGAACTTGTTCTTGTTTATTGTTTTGGTTGATCGTTGTTGAGTTCAATGGACGAAAGTATTCTTAACAATGGTTAGTTTCAATTCATTAGTGACAAATGATTTTGGTCTTGTACTTTGTGACGATTGTGCAAGAAAATTAATAAACATAACAAGTAAAGGTTTAATTTGGATTAAGGCCGAAAGGAATCTTTTGAATATGTGTTCTCATTATCTTTCAAGTAAATGGAGCTTCACAAATTAATAACATCAAAGTCTAAGGCCGAAAGGGATTCTTTGTTGTTGTTGGTATAAGGCTCATGACATGACCACTTGATTGAGGCTTATGCACATTTGATTTATAAAACACTAAACTATTATTATAGGTTCTATCTTTGATAATATGTATTCCAAACTAAACATCCTAATATCCTTGTGATCATTTATCTAAACATGTATGTTCTTTGTGTGCTTTTTCTTAGTCGTTTGATCCGTGACAATCATAACTACGACCTTGATACGAGCTTGTTCTTATATTGCCTTTCTTGTTGGTTTGAGTTGTGACAATCATAACCATCAACTTGTTACTTGCTTAAACAAGCAAACGACACTTGTAATGCAACCAAGTCTCTTGGGACGACCTTGATTTACCATATACTATACTACAACTTGACTAGGGTATACTTGCCAGAATGTGTTCCTAGTTAACCGGTAATTCTCGATTACAAATTTAAAACCACGAAGAAGCACATCAAGTTTTTGGCGCCGTTGCCGAGGATTTGGTTTTTGTTCTTAGGTGTTTGTTTGAATGCTAAATTGCTCTTGCTCATGAATATGATTGTTTCTTTTCTCTTGTTTGATTTCTCTTGATGTTTGCTTGAATGCTTGTCATTTTCGAAAAACCTCTCATTTTCTCAAAATTGCTCAAATGATCTTCGCATCAAAATCGTGTTTTTGATGTTGGGATTCCGTCTCATGTTTGCTAAAAATGCTCACTTCAAAGTTTGCTTTCTAAGTGTGTTCAAAAGTTCTTGCGAAAAAACCACCGAAACCTCCCAAACAACTCTAACCGAATCGGTTGGAACTCCAACCGGATCGGTTAGAGCTCTCGGTAAATATTTTTCAAGAAAAATCCACTTTCACCGATCGGTCACCACCCGTAACCGATCCGGTTGGAGTGTTCTGTCCAAAAAATAAATAAATAAATAAATAATTTTTTGTTTTATATGTTATATGATCTCTTGCATGTCTCTATGTTATTTGTTTTTGTTATTCTTGTTTATGTGTTTTATTTTTTTTGTGTTCTTGTTTATGTGAAATAGTATTTTGTTTTTTTTTGTGTTCTTCTAGTGAAAATGTGTTTATGTGTTTTATTTAATTGTGTTCGTAACCTTTCGTGTTCTTATTTTACTTTATCAATAAAAGGTTTTGAAATAAAACTCGTTTCTATTAAAAAAAAAATAGAAAATTTCTTCCAACCGATCGGTTACACCCCGTAACCGGTTCGGCTGGATGATTGGTCAAATTTGGTTCATTCCAACCTATCGGTCACTCCCCGTGACCGGATCGGCTGGAGTAATCTGTTAAAAAAATCCGTTTTGTTTTGTTTTTTTGTTTTTGTGTGTTTGTGTTTAGATAAAATAAGTTTAAATGTCTTTTTTGTTTTTGCAAGAGTATCATTTCTTTTATTTGGTTTTTCGATTTTAAGTTTTGTTAATTTGGTACATTGTGAATAAATAAGTACATATTTTTAAAATAAAGTGTTTTGAACTTTGTGGGTATGTTCACTGAAAACCCTCACGAGACTATAACTCGTCCACTCGGGCCACCGAGGGGTTTAAAGGCTTGTTGCATACGCTAAATGCAACCGTGATTCCTACGAAAGTGAGTTTAGAATTTTACGCATTTTTTGTAGTTTAGTTTCTTTTTGCAGATTTAATAAGCTCTTGGAGGAAGGATTGATTGGATTGTTGGTGACGTTATACTTGGGATTGGACATGTTGGATGAGAAATCGATTGATGTCATGCGCTTATGCTAGCGTTTGCTTAGCACCTTATCATATGGAGTTCGATCGTGATTTCTTCGACCCGGGAGGTTTTGTATATCTTAGACTTATAGTATTATTTTCCCTATTTTACATGCTTTGAAGTTTTCACATTTGCTTTATTTTGTTTCTTTGCTATTTTTCCTTTGTTTGTTTGTTTAGTAAATTATTTTAATAAATTGACTTCTTTTAATCCTCGAAATTAAGGCACACCCATTGTAAACAAACTGTGTGAGAGGTATAAGGCGGGTCTCCCTGATTCCCAAAAGAAGTTGGGTTTTTAATATGCTTCACGCTGACCTGCTTCTCCGCTTCTTTGTGCGTTTCAATAGAGCTATCGAGAACTCGTGGGACAAGCATAAGTCATGTTTTTTTTTTTTTTTTTTTTTTTTTTTTTTTTTTTTTTCAAAAAAAAAAAAAAAAAAAAAAAAAGAAAAAGTCGTAACTAGTTTATTTTTTAAAGTTTTCTCGTAGTAATAATATAATAGCAGTTTTTTTTTTTAATTTATTTTTCTTTTGTGTGCTTAACTTAAGTGTGGGGGAAAATATTATTGTGAAAAGCGAAACTAGTTTTTAGATTCTAAATGTTTGGGCCTATTTTAATCTTTGTGAACTTGTTTGCCCTCATGATCTAGTTGTTTTCACGCTTATAGGATAATCTATTAGAATAACTGGATCAATCCACTGGTGAAATCGGTAATTTTTGAAAAATTCGAGATGTGTCCTGATTAATATTGCAATCCATTCTGGGATCGATGACATTTGCTAGCACATATTATAGCCCTTCCACTAAATTGTGAGGATTTGAGCCTATTTCATATATAGCATACATCTTTTATGCTTTGATCTTTTGCAATGAGTGTGCCGGTGATTTTATTTATTCTAGAACTTGTACTTGTAAATCATTACCAGACCGCAGTAAGATCACATTCGTGTGATATAAGTGTATTCGTGTGATAAAGAGGCACTCTTAGGAATAAAACCAAATGGCCTTCCGTTTACATCTAATGATATTTTAGCTAGCCACATCGGTTAGTTAACCACCCTTACATGAACCCATTTGTTAGCGCTCATCTTTAGCGCTAGATACCCTTAGTACACCCTCCGAGCCATCCTTTTCATTTTTGTTTCATCTAAAAAATACAAAAATATTTTACACTTTAAACCTTAGCCTACCCCCTTGTGAATGTCTAAATGGTTGGTTGCTAGTTGCTTGGTATGATTAGATTTTTTTGATGATTATGAGTTAGCCACGCTTTGCCATTCGTGTGTGCCATTTCGACAAAGATGAAAATTGATCACCTTTATATTTTGTATTTTTGTGGTGTATGCTTATACGAAGTGTGGGAGAGATGTGATGTATGAAAAAAAAGTATGAAAAAAAAGGTGTGAAAAAAAAAGAATAAGTCATCGAAAAAAAAAATGAAAGAAAAAAAAATTATATATGTGATGACAGTTGTTAGCCATTATGCTATGTATGAAGAATATTGTTATGGCGAATCGGTGTATCGATATGTGAGGAGAAGTTAGTAACTATAATCATTTTCGTATTTGCGGATTGTTCGGTAACTAGGAATATGGGTATTAGACTTCACTTTAGTTTTCTTTTAAAACCAATTTCATAAATGCTCCCATGCCTTAACCATTCCCTTTTGGCTTTGTGAAAATATGAAGTGCATGGATATTTTAGTGACCATCCGATTCTTGAAGGATCAAATGACGCGCCAGCGATCTAGTGAATATTTTTGGTGACCATCCGTTATACGAATAACGCACCAGCGATCCGAGGTATACTCTAGTGACCATCCATTGTTTGACTTAATCGAGAATTCGCGCCAGCGATCTATTATATTCTTGTATGTAATGTTTGAACATAAGCCCGATAACCCCTTAAGCCTAACCCGAATAAAAGCCCTCTTTAGATGTTTACACTTGGTGCTTACGCCACGTCGGTGGAGTTTTGTTTCTTGTACAAGCCTATGGTAATATTTAGGTCATGATTGAGCAATATGAGTGTACTGTTCCTTAATACTATCTATCACTAAATAAATTGAGTGTTGAGTGAATTATACATCTGTTCTTTTTCGTGAGATGCTTAGCCATGTTATCAAGTGAGAGAATCCATAGGGTATTGTCAAACATCTCGATTTTTCACCTTCTAGAAGCTTAAAACGATGAATCTTATCTTGTACTTGTACTTGGTAGATTTGCATCGCATTTTTCTAATCATATTTCATGCACCATGTGGGATTTATTTTTCTTAATTTCTAGATTTGCTTGAGGGCAAGCAAACCCTTAAGTGTGGGGGAGTTTACGCTCATTTTGCGCTTATTTCTATTTATATTAAAAAAAAATTAGAAAAAAAACCCAATATTTCGATTTTTAATTTTTCTTTCGTTTTGTCATTTAGGTTTGTCTTTTAATTTTTCTTTTCTTAGTGTGGGGGAATTTGATAACGCTCAAATTGTGCATGTTTTTAGTAGCGTTATCCGTGCTTTTATGTGTGTTATTTGGCTATAATCCTATGCTTTTGTTACTTAATCATATAAAAGTGTGTTTTCTAGTTCATTTGTAGCCAAGTACAGGAAAGTGGAGAAAAAGACGGAAAAAGAAGTAAAATACGAAGATTTCTCCAAATACGAAGAGTTCCCGTCAAAAGCAAGACTTGTGGAGTATATTCGAGAAGGAAAAGTCATCAAGTTAGTGGTTCAAAGACTCAATAATAAAGTTCAAGAAGGAAAACGAGAAAGAAATAAAGAAAAGAAGCTTAAACGAAGACATATCGGAAGACTCGTTGTTCCCGACACACCTTCACCATTTTGGCCATAACTTTTGTATATAGACTCCGTTTGACCCCCGGTTTGCGGCCACGGAAAGCTAAGAGAAAGATCTACAACTTTGGTGCTTATGATTTTTTTGTCAATTTGCTCCAATCATTCGGTCGAGCCCGCAACCGGATCCGGTTGGAGAATGGTCAAGAACACCAACCGAAACGGTTGGAGCCCAACCGATTCGGTTGGACGGCCTGTTTCTGCCATTTCTTCATCAATAAGAGTCCTAGCAAGTTCTAATCATGTTTCAAACAATTCTAGTCCCTTCCTACATGTATTCTAGTCCCTTCCAATCTCCTTGGCCTCAAAGAAATGCATTGAATACCCCTAGCCTTGGAAGTAGTATAAATAGATGCCTTTGCAACATCATTTCCCATCCCTTCTCCATCCTTCTCATCCCTTTCACCCACCACTCCATCTCTAGGTGTGAAATTCGATCCTCCACCCTTAAGGATGAATTTCCACCTAAAACAACATCCCTCTCTCAACTTACCTTCCCCAAAGGTATGAAATTCAAGCCTCCACCCTTAAGGAGGAATTTCCACCAACTATCCACCAAACCTATCTCTCCCAAAAGACCACAAACCTCTACCATTTCCAGAAGTATGCTTGGTTAGAAGTTGTAGTTGATTGGAGGCTTGAAGGAGTGCTATAATCCTTCGCCTTTGCCTAATGTAATCTTACTTTGGGTAAACTCTTGTTACTTTTGTGATGTTAAATGCTATTGTTCATGTTTGGTTCTTTGATTGTGTTGATTATGTGATTCTTGTGAATGTTGTCTTTATACTTGTTTATTTCATATGAGAACTTGTGATAAAAGGATGTTTGGATAATTGTGGTGTTTGTTTGGAATATGTTGATAACATCATATTTGGTTGAATTGGAACTTGTTCTTCTTTATTGTTTTGGTTGATCATTGTTGAGTTCAATGGACGAAAGTATTCTTAACAATGGTTAGTTTCAATTCATTAGTGACAAATGATTTTGGTCTTGTGCTTTGTGACGATTGTGCAAGAGAATTAATAAACATAACTAGTAAAGGTTTAATTTGGATTAAGGCCAAAAGGAATCTTTTGAATATGTGTTCTCATTATCTTTCAAGTAAATGGAACTTCACAAATTAATACCATCAAAGTCTAAGACCGAAAGGGATTCTTTGTTGTTGTTGCTATAAGGCTCATGACATTCCCACTTGATTGAGGCTTATGCACATTTGATTTATAAAACACTAAACTATTATTATAGGTTCTATCTTTGACAATATGTTTTCTAAACTAAACATCCTTATATCATTGTGACCATTTGTCTAAACATGTATGTTCTTTGTGTGCTTTTTCTTAGTGGTTTGATCCGTGAAAATCATAACCACGACCTTGATACGTGCTTGTTCTTATATTGCTTTTCTTGTTGGTTTGAGTTGTGACAATCATAACCATCAACTTGTTACTTGCTTAAACAAACAAACAACACTTGTAGTGCAACCAAGTCTCTTGGGACGACCTTGATTTACCATATACTATACTACAACTTGACTAGGGTATACTTGCCCGAATGTGTTCCTAGTTAACCGGTAATTCTCGATTACAAATTTAAAACCACGACGAAGCACATAAATCCATATAGGATCAAGTCTTGTTTTTATTGTCTTCTTAATTCTTGTGTTTATATTCCGCGTAAACATAAGTCTAGCAAAGGTTCTCCATAGTTTTCTTGTGATTACACATGTTTACTATACTTTCATTAAGGCTCTTAAGATCTATCTGGACTGATCCAACAAACATTAAACAAAGAAACAACTTTTTACAGAACAAGTATTAAGTCCACACTTCCACGTCCATGCACCAGGGCTATTGACTCGTTTCCTATACGAGGAATTGATCCATCATTCAGTGACTCGTAAGTCTTTAACTAGCAGCTATCCTTGCACACATGGATTAGAGAACTAGAGTCAACCAACCACACAACATCATCATGCTGCACAAAGTATGCCTCATATATTATTCAGACCTTTCAAAGGATTGGTTGAACCACTCCCTGAACCACTTATGCCTGAACCATGGTTTTATTATTAACTTTTCCACCCCTGCAATCCTTTTTCAAGTGTCCAGCTTTCCCACACTTCCAACAAGTCAATTTAGACTTTTGTTTGGATCAACTTTGGTGTCTTGATGTTTACGTTTGCACTTGTTGTCATTGTTCCAGATGGAGCTATTATGTTCCACCATATTGACAACTGATGGACTAACAACATTGTTGCTATTTGGCTTGTCATTATCTTGCGCCCTAACTGATTCCTCAATACACAGATAATAAGGATTTAAAACATATATTTTTAGGGAGTCATTTAAGCCCTAAATGTTTGCATTTTATATTCGTTACTGCTTAAAATCATTCATTTTCACATTTTAGGTCATTTGTAAGCAAAATGGTGGAATGAAGCATTTTGAATGAAAAAAGACAAAAATATAAAGAAAACGACGAAGTCAAGGTTACAAGGCTGAAACTGTGGTCCGGACGGCGTCCCAACCTCAAGGGTGACATTTTCGCTTACAACGTGGTTTAAACTTTCTCAAGCGACGGCTCAGGTCACTTTTTGATTTTAACAAGTGATGGCATCACGTGTATCTCAACATGGCCATCACTCTATCTTTCTACACCAGATGACCAAAGCTTTCTCATGACGATGTCAGCTACAACCTAGACGACGTCATAAGCTCCAACGTGAAGCCGTCCCATTCATGACTTGGCAAAGACAAAACCCTAATGACGGCTATCAGACGGCGTTACCAGCAAAAGACGACATCGTCACAGTTGTAAAATCTATATATAGACCTCGAATTTCTGCATTTAGTGTGTTATTTTGGAGAGCAAACCCTAGTTCGTTTTTATTATGACTTGATCAGTACCTTAGGGTTCTAAACCCTCTTTATTACTTCAATATAAATTTGTTTATCCATTATATCACCATGTTTAATCTATGTTTGATTGTTTGCTTATGTTTTTACATCCCTATCATATGTAACTAAATTAATTAGTGTTTCCTTAGATATAATGAAACCTAGTTATTAATTATTACTTGGTTGTCTCTTGTGTAATTGGTTGTCACTCTAGATTAAGAAAAACTGGCTTCTTCTTCCATTGTTGCGAGCTTGAACGTCCTAAATAGTGATTATTAGCCTTAGAGTGCACTATTAGGCTCCCGTTATACTAGGATATTCGGGGGAGATATTTCGGTACTTGGCGATCTCGGGTGTTCTAGAGGAGACTTACACTCATAGAATTATGGAATTTGGCACCGCCCTATGATTAAAACATGGAATACAATGCATCAATTAGGCAAGGATGTGATAATTCAACTGACCAATAAAAGATAACTAAGGAGTAAGTAAATCTAAGTAAACACGCTTTTAGTTATTATAAGAATTCTTCCTACAATCCATAGCTTTTATTTTATTATTTAGTTTAATTATTTTAATTGGTAAAATAACAAACCCCCACTCCTTTTCATACCCCGAGATTTTATTTGCTTTTTAAAAAATATAAAAACACTAAAAAAATACCATCACCCTTGCGTTTTCGTCATACATCTCGACTAGCATCTTTGTTTCCCTAGGGAACGATCAACCCCCTGGTCTTACCCATACTACACTGCAACGATTAGGTACACTGCCTAGTAGGTTGTAAAGCTTGCTCTTAGAAAAGGAAGCCTTTCGACCCCGAACCACGCATCAACAAATGAGTGCCCAACTAAAAAAGAGTCAATTCCTTCCTTTTATGTTTCAATGTATGTTTTGAAATCTTTCCAGGAAAGGGAAAATTTATAAGTAACACATGAGATTAAAATAACCTCATTCATGTTCATTTAGTGTTGTGTGAACTGACCAAGTATACGAAAAATTTCATTGTATTGTTTCATAACAGGTCTAAAATCGATCATGTTGTAATTGTTTAAATTACTTACAAAAAACTTCTTGCTAGAGGCTTCCTCAGCCATATACTTAGCATCCAAAGAATCACATAGTTCATTAGCGGATTCAACATTTTGGTAAATATCAAAAAGAAGATCAGACATACCATAGATGATCAAACCTCAACAAACATATTCTTCATTTCCTTATCTCTTCCTCAGTTGCATCATCCCCATCCTCTAGAATTGGAGTGCTAAAATCATATACCACACTCGTGCTAGTTAAGGAGAAATGCGTCTTCTTTTGCCATCTCTTAAAATCTATCCCATCAAACTTATCCAACATAGAGAAGTTATCAACCATAGGTTTCATGGTAACAACCATTGATTATCACAAAATAGTTTTCTTAGATTGTTGGTTTTTTTGTGTGTTTAGATCAGCTTACCAAATAGGGTAAAGATAAGCAATGTAGCCGAATATCACTTAGAATCGTGTAATTACTTTCCTAAGGAAACTATTCGACCGTAATGTTTGGGTTACACGAATATCTCTTAGGATAAGACCAAGTGTTTGTTCTTGATTTAGATACAAATTGAAGAACCCTTTCTCTTCTAAGTGTTTAGGTTTTTCTGTGTATTTTCCATGCATGTGTGTTGTATTTATAGGAAAAAACTCAAAGCCTGATGGAACCAATGAAATTATGATAATTAATTGGCCCATTAATCACAAAATAATATTCCTTCATTATAGGGATTATTGGTTACACGCCCAATTAAACGTGGTCATTACGTTGTAGTTATAACTTCCCTGGAATAGGTCAAATCCGTTACAAGTTAGTTTAAATCAGTCCAACATGATTTTTCGCTAATGAGCTTACTCCCTGAAAGGGTTGCTCCCTGAGAAAGTTCACTCATTGATGAGACTACTCCGTGATAAGATCCTTCAACATTCTACTCTTCAACATTCTACTCATTGAAGAGTATTACACTGAACTCATCAGTCTCATTAAATATCGTTTAGAGTGTTACTCACCGAAGAGTATACTCACTGATCTTCATCAGCTACCTAAATTCCGGTATACCACTATCAGAGTTAGGGAAGTTCAATAATCTGATGGGTGTACACTCCATACCTCCAAACCTATTACCAGTTGTGACTTGAGACCCACAATTGCACTAAATCTCCAGTAATATGTAATGCTAGAAATCATTGTAACTTATACGAATATACATTCGGCACCACCTAACCCTTATTATAGTTTAACTTGAATTCTATTTAGTGTTTGGGTAAATCTCAATTACATAAAATAATTGATGGCACCAAAAGTATCTAATAGAATATTCACATAATATTCTACTTGAATAACAAATTAACATGCACTAACTTGCCAATACATACAATTCTATATCTATACTAATCCCAAATGTCGGTGATGTATGCTAACCTTGTTTTAGTAATATTTTGGTTTGGGCCAGAAAGTGGCCCGTTAGTCATTAGCTAATCCCAAATGTCGGTGATGTATGCTAACATTAGGGCGGTGGAATACACGTATGTTGAGAGAAACACATCACAGAACACATATATCCATATTCAAATCTACAACCGCATAATCATTTTCGCTGCGAAGAGGTGGTGAATCTGGTAAAACCAAAGCTACGCAAAATCTGTAGTTGCCGGCTGTTTTTATGAAAAATCTGTAGTTGCTGGCCGTTTTGCAAGAGGCTAGCGCTTATGCCAGACGTTTCTTCAGTTAAAGCTTCCTAAAAGCTTCTTCTAGAATTGTTATAAACAGTTAACCATATTCGTTTATATGTAAGTTGATCCATAATTTATTTGAGGTAATTGTTTTAGACATTCATAATTTATTTTAGCTTTTTGTCTCGATTTAGGATGTATTCATTTGAAGTTATCCTTATTATATTTAAACATGGTACGTAATGCAGGTTCCGTGAAAGGAGTATGTTGTTAAAGGACTGACATTTGACTACACTGTAGGCAATGATGGATCTGTCAGCGTTTGGTGTTTCTGTTAGTGTTGTTTACCAAAACCCATATCTTGGCGTGACGACCTCACGGTCGTAGCCATGGGGTTTTGAGTAGCACTTAAATAACTGCTGACCTGAGCCTTTTTAGTTGTATGACTACAATGTGATTTCAATCTTGCATTTTCTTGGTCTCCACTTTTCCTGATCAGTATTCGGCAATGGATGTTAAAAGACCTTAGCCTTTTTCGTTTGGTGTTTCTGTGAGTGTTGTTTACCAAAACCCGTATCTTGGCGTGGCGACCTCATGGTTGCAGTCATGGGGTTTTTAATAACCACTTCAATAATTGCTGACCTGACCCTTTTTAGTACACGGAATGGTCAGTTAATATTTGTATATGTAAAGGGTTAGATTATTGAATGGTAGTTCATAAGCTTCTTTGAATTGTGCCTCTTACCTCTTTATATTGGCGCTCCGTTTCTTCAAAGCAAGGTTTTTGTGTGTGTGTTGGTATTTCTTTCATTCTCGGAGTAGGTACGATCATTCTTTCCACCGTTTCATAGTTGCATATTAGGCTTTTACGGTTACCTTTTGTTGTTGCATGTCTATTGTGCTTGCTTATCTATGGGTTTTTGGTTGCAAGACGTTTAGAGGTTTTTCGTTTTTCTTTTTTTTTTTTTTTCGTTTTTTTTCATGCATATTAGTTGGACTTTGTTTGTTGTGGTGTGTCGAGTATTTGTTTGGGCATTGCTTCCTTTAGGTTATTTAGTTTCTAGCAGTTTCTGTGATTATTATCAATACTAAGAATGCTGCATGCAAGAGAGTTGGTGAGGTTAGTGGTTACCCAGAAAACTCAGAAAGGGTTGACCATGGTACGACCTTAGGGATAGTTGTTTTTTATGCACATGGTTTGGTTGTTGATGTGGATTATGCAGTTCCTATTTGTGGTTCATTGGCAGAACGTGGTTGCGAGGTAGAGGTGTTGCTAAAGTCTGGTGAACCAGTGGTTTCCATGGGAGAAAGTGGTATTAAAAGAGAAGGAATTTGTTTGGATGTTTATGTTACGTAGAAATGTTGGCGGTCTAGCAAGAGACCTCGCATTTTTGGTTTTGGTGCAAAGCTCGTGTCTGGTGATGGTCAGAGGTGTAAACTGCTAACAGGTTTGCACTCTCACCATTTTTTTAATTGAGTGTCATTATCGTTGTCATCACGTTTATACGGTGTACCATACTTTAGTATTATGTTTGTAGTTGCAGGGGTGTTCTCCCTAGATGTAGCTTCATATGAGCGATTATCGGTTCAAGTGTTGGAAAAAATGTACAAGGATTCTGTTATCGGGCTGGCGGAATGTGGTGGTGGTCATTTATTGGTGCGGGAGGCGTATGTTGGTGATAGTGGGATGGCAAGTGCGCCTAATCGTACACATGCTTGTGCCAATATGGATCACGACCAGGGTCATCGCTGTTCTAAAAGGTTGGCTGGTTCTTTGATGGGTGTGAAAAAAAACGATACCTGAAGCTGTTAAAAGAAGAAATGTTTCAACAGATTGCACAAATGTTATTAGCAATGCAAATGCTAAGGCTGCTTCCAATGTGGTGCGGACGGGTTCGAATGTTGCAGGTCATGACACAGGCGTGTGACCTTTGGTTGAAATGCCCCAGGCTATTGCCAACGTTTCTAATTGCTTAATCCAGCCAATTGTATGTGGACACGGGGCTGGGCCTTCTTCAGATAATTCCCCAGGTCTGATCATAATCCTTTTTTTTTATTTTGTATACATATAGTCAAATGTTGTTGCGTGTCGTAATCAACGTATACCTTTTTTTACAAATGTTGCAGATCACCATACAAACGTGCAGCTTTTGGATGGAAGTGCGCCGGCTATTGCGAATGTTTCCGACCGTTTAGCGCAACCAATTGTACATGGACAAAACCTTGGGGCTTTTTCGGATAATTTCTCCGGTCTGGTGACGATTCGTGCTCTTTTTTGGCTTTTAGCTATCGTCAAATGTTATTGCACGTTGTAACCAGCGTGTCCCTGTTTTTTTAGTGGTGCAGGTCTTATGCGGTTCCCTGTGAATATTGATTTTTAGTCAGGAAGCATGTTCGTAAGTGGCACTCGAATGGATGGTCTGCTTTTGAGTTGGATTTTCAGAAGCCAGGCGCATTTTTAGATGGGCGATGCACGTATGCCTAGGAAAGCCGTCGAAGAACACAGACTCTATTTGATGCAGAGATACCTCATGGTTTACAGACAGGCAATATTTTGCATGCTGAGCCACAGTCCTTGCACCGTAGTCATGCGCACTCTGATATAGGCGGCGCTGGGCCGAATAGGAGACGGTGTAGAAGAGCACATGCTTTTCCTGATGTGGAGATGCCACACACGCAGACCAATAACAGGACACCACGTGTGTCGGGTAGGCTTTATGAACCTTTTTCCCCTTTGATTAAACACAACTTCTGTATGTCTCTTAGTGTCTTTGATTATGATCGTATAATTTTTGAGCAGGCCCACCAACAGAGTGTGTAAAGTTTGGTTTCTGCAATCGTGTTTGCCTCCATTGCAAGTCTATGTTTTGGGATGAGGAAAAGCTTAGCAGTTGCACGGTATCTAGAGGACCTGTGTACAGTCGTTGCTGCCTTGAAGGTAGAGTTACGATTCTAATGATATGGGAACATCCGGACCTTATAAGAGAGCTCTATTCTAATGACCATTTTATGGAGAATATACGCGCTTATAATCAGATGTTTGCCATGAACTCTTTGGGTGAGAATGTAGATGAATCTGTTAATGTGGGTAGATGTTCCTTCGGTTAAAGCTTCCTTAAAGCTTCTTCTGTGATTGAAGGTCTTATTTGTTGTGTTTTTAAATTTTTTTTATTTGCTTATGTGCAAAAATTAGGGGAGCCCTTTGATTTAGGATGTATTTGTTTGACGTTATTCTTATTATATTTAAACATGGTACATAATGCAGGTTCCGTAAAAGGAGTATGTTGTTAAAGGACCAACGTTTGACTACACTGTAGGCAATGATGAGATCTGGCAGCGTTTAGTGTTTCTGTAAGTGTTGTTTACCAAAACCCATATCTTGGCCTAGCGACTTCACGGTCGCAGCCATGGGGTTTTGAGTACCACTTCAATAACTGCTTACCTAAGCCTTTTTAGTTGTGTGACTGCGATGTGATCTCACTCTTGCATTTCTTTGGTCTCCACTTTTCCTGATCAGTATTCGGCAAATGGATGTTGTGACTAGTATTCGGCCAAGAAAAACTAATCCTACTACTGGTGTACTGGGATTGATTTTTCTTGGTCGAATACTAATCGCCGCTTATGATTTCCATAATGCATGCACCGCAAGGTTTGGCCTTTCATACAAGATTTCGATCTTTACAGATATAGGTATTTATTTTCAATTGAAATTGCACATATTTTATTGAATAATATTACTTGGGGCTATTAAACATGGTGCATAATGCAGGTTCCGTAAAAGGAGTATGTTGTTAAAGGACATACGTATGACTACACTGTAGGCAATGATGAAATCTGTCAGCGTCTGGTGTTTTTTAAGTGTTTTGTTTTACCAAAACCCATATCTTGGCGTGGCAACCTCACGGTCGCAGCCATGGGGTTTTGAGTCCCACTTCAATGACTGCTGACCTGAGCCTTTTTAGTTGTATGACTGCGATGTTATCTTGGTCTTGCATTTCCTTGGTCTCCACTTTTCCTGACCAGTATTCGGCAAATGGATGTTAAAGGACCCGACCCTTTTTAGCAGACCTAACCGACATTTGGGATTTGTAATATATTGTTAAAGGGCCGACGTTTGACTACACTGTAGGCGGTTATGGAATCTGTCAGCGTTTGGTGTTTCTGTAAGTGTTGTTTACCAAAACCCGTATCTTGGCGCGACGACCTCACGGTTGCAGCCATGGGGTTTTCAGCACCACTTCAATAATTTTTGACTTGACCCTTTTTAATACACGAAATGGTCAGTTGATATTTGTCTGTGTAAAGGGTTAGATTATTGAATGGTAGTTCATAAACATTTGAGAATTAGTAGCTAAATTAATTAGGATATTTTGTTTGTAGGTCATGTAGAGACGCACATTTTTTACTAATATTTATATTGTATTACAAGATGGGGAGTTGGTGTTGTGGGTTATCTATTGCCTTTGTGGCCCGAAATATATGACCCAAACGAATGTTTTTACGGGCCTCTTACCTCTTTGTATTGCAGCTTCGTTTCCTCAACGCAAGGTTATGTTGTGTACATGATGAGTGTCTAAATACTCATCATTTTTGTACCAATTAAACTGCAAAAACATCTGAAAACACTCAGAAATGCATCAAAATGATAAAAATATCACAAATAAGTGTTTTATGTGTTTTAAATGCAAAAATGTCAAAATCTGGTGAAAAACGTATCAAGTTTGCATAATTGGCAGTTTTAGTCCCCCAAGTTTCAAAAGTTGTCAAAAACAGTCCCTGGTAAATCTAAATAAAGAAAAATATCATTTTAAGTCCTTAGGGATTCTTAAGTTGTCAAAATTGGTCCTTGAGATTGAAAATTACAAATTTACAACTTAGGTCCCTGAACTTTCAAAAATGACAAGTTAGGTCCCTAAACTTTCAAAGATTGTCAAGTTTGGCCCTTGGTTTATAAATTCAGAATGTGCATGATTGGCCCCTGGAGAATCAGAAAATGGCAGAATGGTCCTTCAAGAATTGGAGAATTGCAAAACTAGCCCTTATCATTAAATAAACAAGCCTTGTCAAATCTGTTTTGGACCCCTGCCATTTATCCTTTGGACCCCTGCCAACCTGTGACCCCTTACCCTTTTTTGACCCCTTGGTCAACACCTCAGTTAAACAATCTACCTTTCCCTCCCACCTCCTGCTTCCCCACCACTTGCCCTGCTACACTCTGCAACTTACACCCAAATCACACTCACCAAAGCCTTATCCTTCCAACCCTCACTCCTCATCATCACCTCTACTCATCCACCCCCCCTACCTGCAAATTCAGAGCCCCAGAGGTCAAAATCAACTTTCCCGCCAAAATTGAGAAAGTGACCAAAGCCCACAAAACTCTCCCATTGGCTCTCAAATGAGGTGGGATGTGCTCAGAAAAACGTGGCAAGCCCTTTTGGGTATAAAAGAGAGAAGAAGAAGGAGAAGACGAGAAGTAGTTAGTTTTTCATTTTTTCTTAATGTCGTTTTTTTTAATAAATGTCTTAGTTAATGCAAAAGCTTGTAATTTCAGTTTCTAAGTGTTAAACCTTAGTTGGAAAATCATTGTAATACATTTTCAAGTCTCAGTTCAATGCTTCATTTATAATTCATGTTTTAAAGTTCACTGTTGAAAAGCTTAATTTCAAATTCTCACATTTAAGTTTCTATTAGCTTATTTTTAAGTTAAACCAGGTTAACTTAAGCTTGTTAAAGCTTTTGAATAGCTTGGAATTCAGCTTAAATCAAATTAATGTATGGTCAACAAAAGTCAACTGTGCAAGAGATTGTGGTTCAATCAGGTTTGGAGAAGGAATAGGGTTGATGCAGAGGTGATAATGGGTTGAAATAGAATAGGTTAGGTTAGTCTTGGGGTTTGGTATAGCCTGTAACACCAGTTGGAAATATGTGAGTAAGATTTCTCATTTTCAATTTTCAAGTCAATTTGTAGTTTTTGCTTGAACTTGTATCTGTGGTTTAGAATGGTTTAAGTCTGGTTATTTAGTGTTAACTATAGCAAATGAACTTAATTTGATCAAAATGGCATGTTGGTTCAGAAGATGGTGTAGGTTTAAGCTTATATCAGTCCATTAAATGGTGTTTGGTTCATATGCTTAACCTGTATTAGAGGAGTGTTCAGTAGTGGATATTTGTTAGTTTAGGTTTGTTTAACTCAATTGAGCTCATATCTGTCTTAAACTTGTGCCTGCAAGAGCTCATAGTCAAATTCTCAGTTTAACTGTCTTATGTGCATATCTGTTAAAATCTTTGAAAAACAAAAGCTTGTTTTGTGTTTAAAGTTCATGGATAAAGGTTGCAGTAATCTTATTTCATCCATTAACATCATATTCTGTTGAGAAATCAAGATCAAAGCCCAAGTTAGTCAACTTTTCAATATTGCTTAAAAAGTCAAATTTGCACAAAACCTGTTTTGGGCCTAGCTAGAATAAATTTTCATGGACTCATTTCTGAGCCAATCTGAGTGAAATTGTGGGATCATTAAGTTTAGCTGGTCTACTTTATTATTATGATTTTTGTATAATTTTGTGAATTTTTCTTAAGCTTCATTTGAGCTTGTCAACATGGGATTAAATCCCCTGTGCAACTGACTCAGTATTAACTGAGTCTGCACAGGGGTATTGCAGACCTTGCATCAAGCTCATCTGAGCACCTCTAGGTCTAGTTTTTAGTTTTAAGGTTCTTGGCCAGGTCTTCTCCAAAGTCCAATTGCTGGTTTTCATATTCAGCTTATTTTGAAGCTTGTGCATAAGCTCAAACTTGGTACCCTAGAATCTGTTTTTAGCTTATAACTCATTTCCTCAAATCTTGATAATTTGCTATCCTGAGGTTATAGCTTGTTGTAATCTGTTGCATTTAGGTTCTTTTAGCTTATCCAAGTTCCTGTTTTCAGTTGGTGGCTTGTTGTGTCACTTTGGCTTATTCAAGTGCTTATTCACAAGCACTTGCAATAGCAGTTTCAATTTCCTCCAAACAAGCCCTTATTTTCCATTTTTTCTAGATTCCTCATATTATTTTAATCTTATCTTGAATTTTTCATATTTTTCCTGTCTTGTTTGCTATTTTCCTTAATTAAAATTAGTTTTTAAGCATTTTTAATTAGCATTTAATACAAAAAATTAAGAAAAGCTTCAAAAAAATAAATTTTCATTTTTCTTAAGTTAATATAAATACAAAAAGCCAAAAAAATATTTTTCCAGATTTTTATTAGTTAAATTTATATTTTTAAGTAATTTAAGTAGTTTTAAATAGTTTTTAATTCCTAGAAAATACAAAAATAATCAGAAAAATACAAAAATAGTTTTGAAAATTCTATTTTGATATTTTAGATTTTTCCAAGTCATAATTTTATTTTTCTAGCTTTATTTCATATTTTCTTGTATTTTAGGTTAATATTTAATAGTTAAAAATAGTTTTTAATTAATAATAATTAGATAAATAGTTTTAAAAATAATTTTCTTTTTCTATAAATTTTCTTTTATCATTAGGTTTGTAAAAATGTCATTTTCATATTTTTAGGATTTATATTGTGTAAATTTCACGTTTTCATTTGTACGTCACGTAGTTTTTAATTTCAGTTTTATAAAAACATAAAATCAAAAACATCATTTTAAATATAGTGATAGCGTTTATTTAATATAGTTTATCTTTTTAATTTTCTTTAATTTGCATTTAAGCCCCTGTAGTTTATGGGCATTCTCTTTAGGTATAGATCAATCACTATCCTTTCCCGTTCAAATTCTCTCGATCACTATATGTTTGACTATTCTCGCACAGCTCGTTGGGACTTAACGACCTGGGGAAACACTATACTCTCCTGATCTTCATTGCATTTGTGCTTAAGCTGTTTTAAGTTTCTTACAGTTGGCCATTCACAAGTGGTCAGCTTGCGTGAGAAAACTTGACGGTTTTGCACGGATCAAATTTTGGCGCCGCTGCCGGGGAGCAGTGCTAATAGTCTTACGTTTAGCAGATTAGTGATTTGAATATTCACTCCTTGTTCATACCATCTGTATGTGTTTATATTTTCTTATAAAAAATCAAAAACCCAAAAAGATTTTCATTCTTTGTTTCTACATCATGTTTTTCAAAAATACCAAAAATATTCCTCTTTACCCTCTTACCCTTTTGATTCTTCATTTCTTACCCTCTGTAAACCTTTGATTCTTTCTATGTCTTATCCTCACCCTCTTGGATGTCAATGGTGTGGTGGTCCTTATAATGGTGGCAATTGCCCCAGTTGTAGCATGGTGGAATCAGGAAACGGGTCTGTCTATAACCAGGATCCCTATTCCTACCATAACACAACTGATTTATTCCATCAGCCACCACACTGTGAGACTCAGCAGTTTTACTGTTGTGAGTACTGTGGTGGTTCACACTCTAGTTCTGATTGTCAATCGGGAAACACGCTTGTCTATGAGCAGGTTCCTGATAACAATTATGACTACCAAACATATAACTCACAGCCACATCAGTTTTACTGTTGTGAGTATTGTGGAGGTCCTCACTCTAGCTCTGATTGTCAAACGAGGAATCCATTTCCTTGTAACAATTACGACTCTTCGTATCATAACCAACCTCCACAATACCAAGTGAATCAGGCACTACCTCAGCCTGAGCCACTTCCTCAAAATCTTCTCCTTGATCTTTTGGATTTAGTGAAAGATTTGAAGGAATGTAAACATCCCCAAGATAATCCAAATCAGAAATCCATGGAAGTTTTGTTAGCTGAAGAACGGACTGCTAAATTAGATTCCCAGATTGCCTTTGAAAAATCTATTAGGGAATCAATTGCAAAAGAAAAAGCAGCCAAATCTAGCTCTCGATTTCGTTTCATTCCTGATGACGATGATGATGAAGTTACCCTTGATATTAGTCAACTTTGTACAGATTCATCAAGTTCATCAGTTGAAATTCCTTCCATGAAAAATCAGGGAGAAAAGACTATGATGGAATTACTAGCAGAAGAACAAATGGAAAGTATAAAACATATGTATGCTAGTCCTTCTAAACTCCCTCAGTCTGTTGTTATCACACCTGATATTCCCACTCACTCTCTGAACATGGGGGATGAGCATCTTGACACTGTTCCTGAAAAGGAATCGGACGAATTCATAAAGTCTAGTGTTGAGAACCTTGTCCCAATCCCGAGAGAGTCACAGGGAACTTCTGATCATATGTGTGATTCTATTTCCCCTCTTGAGTGTTCAAAAGATCATTTTGAAACTTTCTCCGATCTTAGCCACGATTGTGCTTCTTATGGAGACATCGAGTATGTTGAGGCATCACTTCCACAGTCTGATCCTCTTCTTGAGGAGTTCACCGATGAACTCACTCACATCAGTCCACTTTCATCAGAAAGTGACGATGATCTCTTTGATTTCGAAGCCGATCTTGAAGAAACTAAAAGTCTCCTATATAATGATCATTCACTCATTTCTTATCCCATTTCCGACTCTTCCATTCCTTCTCTCACTCCAGATGAGGAAGATGACAACTTTTGGAAAGAGGTCGATGATTTTCTTAGTGATGAGTCAATTCCAACAGGGATTGACAATACTTACTATGATTCGGAGGGAGACATCCTCTTTCTTGAAAATTTGTTGATTGAAGAACCGTTTCCAACTCTCCCTCCCGGAAATTTTGTTGCCAATCACCATACAAGCTTCAAGTCTAAGCTTAAAAATCTAACAAATGGTGATTTACTCCTCTCTAATGAAGAATGGGATTGCATTGTGATGCACATCTTTATTCCATTTTTCACAGATGGTGTGGTTTCTCGTTCCCTTTTCTCCTTCAGGAATGAGGACACTATTTTTGATCCCGGCATTTCCATGTACCATTTGTGAGCCGGGTCTGTCTGTGTATATCTCATCGGTGTGAAACTTTCACGTACTTCAATGTTTATCCAAACATCTTGAATGAAAGTCCGAGAGAGATTGTCTCTTCCACTTACTTCCCCATGAACAAATTAATTCGGGGTCGAGTCAAGCTAGCGACTCGGTAATCAAAAACAGTAGTTGAACATGGGTTTTCACCCGTGTGTACCACCCTAGTGTGGGGGAGATGCCCCACATGTTGTATATAGATCTAAAAAAATGAATGAAAATTGTAAATACTAAAAAAAGAGAATAATTGTTGTGTTTCTACACTTAGCTAGTAATGTTATCTTTTTACGTTCTAAGTTTCGGCATAACAGCCGGTGCTTTGAATATTGAGGACAATATTCATTTCTAAGTGTGGGGGGAAAATTCTGGCGAATTTTGATCATAAATGTACCCTTTTAGTCCCTTTTTCCCCCAAAATGGCAAAATTTAAATTTTTTTTTAGTGGAAGTACTATGTACTAAACACAACAAATGGTAATCAGTCCACCATGTCTAACCTACATAAGGATTGGCTAATCCAGGAGCAAACGACTCTTGGTAAAGATATATCAAATCCGTTGACGGCTTGCAATTTGCCCAAAATTGTATGGTATTCAGCTCACCAAAGATAATATTGATAATTTATCTAAGAGTTGGCTAGCCCGCAAGTTTATGGCTTGTGGTAAAGGCAGTTGGAAAACCATAATTGGTAATCAGCTCACCAAAGATAATATTGACAATTTATCTAAGAGTTGGCTAGTCCAGAAGCAAACGGCTTCTGGTAAAGACAAATCAAATCCGTTGAAAGCTGATGATTTGCTCAAAATCATTTGGTTATCGGTGTACCAAGGTTCTTACTTGAACTGAAACATTTGGCTACTCCAGAAGTAATGGCTTTTGGTAAAGAGATGAAATCCATTAATTTTTCTCAAAACATTGCTAGGGACTACCAATATCTTAGTGTGGGGGATTGATGAGTGTCTAAATACTCATCATTTTTGTACCAATTAAACTGCAAAAACATCTGAAAACACTCAGAAATGCATCAAAATGATAAAAATATCACAAATAAGTGTTTTATGTGTTTTAAATGCAAAAATGTCAAAATCTGGTGAAAAACGTATCAAGTTTGCATAATTGGCAGTTTTAGTCCCCCAAGTTTCAAAAGTTGTCAAAAACAGTCCCTGGTAAATCTAAATAAAGAAAAATATCATTTTAAGTCCTTAGGGATTCTTAAGTTGTCAAAATTGGTCCTTGAGATTGAAAATTACAAATTTATAACTTAGGTCCCTGAACTTTCAAAAATGACAAGTTAGGTCCCTAAACTTTCAAAGATTGTCAAGTTTGGCCCTTGGTTTATAAATTCAGAATGTGCATGATTGGCCCCTGGAGAATCAGAAAATGGCAGAATGGTCCTTCAAGAATTAGAGAATTGCAAAACTAGCCCTTATCATTAAATAAACAAGCCTTGTCAAATCTGTTTTGGACCCCTGCCATTTATCCTTTGGACCCCTGCCAACCTGTGACCCTTTACCCTTTTTTGACCCCTTGGTCAACACCTCAGTCAAACAATCTACCTTTCCCTCCCACCTCCTGCTTCCCCACCACTTGCCCTGCTACACTCTGCAACTTACACCCAAATCACACTCACCAAAGCCTTATCCTTCCAACCCTCACTCCTCATCATCACCTCTACTCATCCACCCCCCCTACCTGCAAATTCAGAGCCCCAGAGGTCAAAATCAACTTTCCCGCCAAAATTGAGAAAGTGACCAAAGCCCACAAAACTCTCCCATTGGCTCTCAAATGAGGTGGGATGTGCTCAGAAAAACGTGGCAAGCCCTTTTGGGTATAAAAGAGAGAAGAAGAAGGAGAAGACGAGAAGTAGTTAGTTTTTCATTTTTTCTTAATGTCGTTTTTTTTAATAAATGTCTTAGTTAATGCAAAAGCTTGTAATTTCAGTTTCTAAGTGTTAAACCTTAGTTGGAAAATCATTGTAATACATTTTCAAGTCTCAGTTCAATGCTTCATTTATAATTCATGTTTTAAAGTTCACTGTTGAAAAGCTTAATTTCAAATTCTCACATTTAAGTTTCTATTAGCTTATTTTTAAGTTAAACCAGGTTAACTTAAGCTTGTTAAAGCTTTTGAATAGCTTGGAATTCAGTTTAAATCAAATTAATGTATGGTCAACAAAAGTCAACTGTGCAAGAGATTTTGGTTCAATCAGGTTTGGAGAAGGAATAGGGTTGATGCAGAGGTGATAATGGGTTGAAATAGAATAGGTTAGGTTAGTCTTGGGGTTTGGTTTAGCCTGTAACACCAGTTGGACATACGTGAGTAAGATTTCTCATTTTCAATTTTCAAGTCAATTTGTAGTTTTTGCTTGAACTTGTATCTGTGGTTTAGAATGGTTTAAGTCTGGTTATTTAGTGTTAACTATAGCAAATGAACTTAATTTGATCAAAATGGCATGTTGGTTCAGAAGATGGTGTAGGTTTAAGCTTATATCAGTCCATTAAATGGTGTTTGGTTCATATGCTTAACCTGTATTAGAGGAGTGTTCAGTAGTGGATATTTGTTAGTTTAGGTTTGTTTAACTCAATTGAGCTCATATCTGTCTTAAACTTGTGCCTGCAAGAGCTCATAGTCAAATTCTCAGTTTAACTGTCTTATGTGCATATCTGTTAAAATCTTTGAAAAACAAAAGCTTGTTTTGTGTTTAAAGTTCATGGATAAAGGTTGCAGTAATCTTATTTCATCCATTAACATCATATTCTGTTGAGAAATCAAGATCAAAGCCCAAGTTAGTCAACTTTTCAATATTGCTTAAAAAGTCAGATTTGCACAAAACCTGTTTTGGGCCTAGCTAGAATAAATTTTCATGGACTCATTTCTGAGCCAATCTGAGTGAAATTGTGGGATCATTAAGTTCAGCTGGTCTACTTTATTATTATGATTTTTGTATAATTTTGTGAATTTTTCTTAAGCTTCATTTGAGCTTGTCAACATGGGATTAAATCCCCTGTGCAACTGACTCAGTATTAACTGAGTCTGCACAGGGGTATTGCAGACCTTGCATCAAGCTCATCTGAGCACCTCTAGGTCTAGTTTTTAGTTTTAAGGTTCTTGGCCAGGTCTTCTCCAAAGTCCAATTGCTGGTTTTCATATTCAGCTTATTTTGAAGCTTGTGCATAAGCTCAAACTTGGTACCCTAGAATCTGTTTTTAGCTTATAACTCATTTCCTCAAATCTTGATAATTTGCTATCCTGAGGTTATAGCTTGTTGTAATCTGTTGCATTTAGGTTCTTTTAGCTTATCCAAGTTCCTGTTTTCAGTTGGTGGCTTGTTGTGTCCCTTTGGCTTATTCAAGTGCTTATTCACAAGCACTTGCAATAGCAGTTTCAATTTCCTCCAAACAAGCCCTTATATTTCCATTTTTCCTAGATTCCTCATATTATTTTAAGCTTATCTTGAATTTTTCATATTTTTCCTGTCTTGTTTGCTATTTTCCTTAATTAAAATTAGTTTTTAAGCATTTTTAATTAGCATTTAATACAAAAAATTAAGAAAAGTTTCAAAAAAATAATTTTTCATTTTTCTTAAGTTAAGATAAATACAAAAAGCCAAAAAAATATTTTTCCAGATTTTTATTAGTTAAATTTATATTTTTAAGTAATTTAAGTAGTTTTAAATAGTTTTTAATTCCTAGAAAATACAAAAATAATCAGAAAAATACAAAAATAGTTTTGAAAATTCTATTTTGATATTTTAGATTTTTCCAAGTCATAATTTTATTTTTCTAGCTTTATTTCATATTTTCTTGTATTTTAGGTTAATATTTAATAGTTAAAAATAGTTTTTAATTAATAATAATTAGATAAATAGTTTTAAAAATAATTTTCTTTTTCTATAAATTTTCTTTTATCATTAGGTTTGTAAAAATGTCATTTTCATATTTTTAGGATTTATATTGTGTAAATTTCACGTTTTCATTTGTACGTCACGTAGTTTTTAATTTCAGTTTTATAAAAACATAAAATCAAAAACATCATTTTAAATATAGTGATACCGTTTATTTAATATAGTTTATCTTTTTAATTTTCTTTAATTTGCATTTAAGCCCCTGTAGTTTATGGGCTTTCTCTTTAGGTATAGATCAATCACTATCCTTTCCCGTTCAAATTCTCTCGATCACTATACGTTTGACTATTCTCGCACAGCTCGTTGGGACTTAACGACCTGGGGAAACACTATACTCTCCTGATCTTCATTGCATTTGTGCTTAAGCTGTTTTAAGTTTCTTACAGTTGGCCATTCACAAGTGGTCAGCTTGCGTGAGAAAACTTGACGGTTTTGCACGGATCAGTACACAACAGTTATAATTGAAGCACAAAACGTTTGACTTCTTTGTGCACTGACTGATAATTTAAACCTTTAAAATGGTGTTATCCTGCCGGGTCGTTTATTGTAACTCAGACACAAGTCTTGCAGGCACTGTCTGTTTCCTAGTGACGCTATTGTATGCCTGAATTTTAGCCTTATACCAATCTATAGGCGATGATGATAATATGCTGACAAACGCGTATCATATCCTTGGCCCGCATCGTGGCAGGGCAGTCACATGGAATGTGTGACTGTAGCCATGTTGGTTGCCTGGCCTTGCTACTATATATATATATATATATATATATATATATATATATATATATATATATATATATATATATATATATATATAGTAGCAATGCCAGGCAACCAACATGGCTACAGTCATTACTCATTCTTTATCATTACTCATGTTTTTCTGTTAGTCTTGACGTGTTAGGGAAATCGTGTATTAAGTGAGAAATAGACGAAAAAGGGAGAAACTTTCCAGATTATTTTCCAGGTTTGGTTTTGGGTCAAGACTGGCTATGAGCCAAAACATATTGGGGTGAAAACCAAAGATTGACATGTAAGGTCTACGATAGCTTTCATGGTTTACTATTAAAGTATCAAACACCATGTTCGTGCCGTTTGGCATCGCTTTAGATTATGTTTAGTAACTTCTTTATGTCTGTGTTTATCGTTTTTTAAAATATTAGAAACTACGTCAGATATGATCTTTCTAGAAATTTTAAGCATTAAAGAAACGACTCATAGTATTTCTTATCGAACTAAATAGTCGTGTTATCGATTGGAATCTTTCCACTCAGAAGAATATCGCAATCTTCATTCACTAATTTTGATGCGAGATGTTTAAGATAACTGCCTGTTCTGATCTTTCGCTCGAATTTATTTCGTTATAATAATGGTCTAGCAATACGTTTGGTGCAAACGTTTTGCACAAAGATTGTTGAAATAGCAAAAGGGATTTGAGGGGGCGATCAGATGGGTCTCGCTATCGTGAACATCACATGTTAAGATTAGTGACTGAAGGTTGAAATGTACTTCCAAGTGGAAAGACTCCACTCGATAACACAACAATATTCAAGTATTACATCGTAGCTAATCAGTAGCCATTTAGTAGCTAAAACGGGTCATTATTGGGTGACGAAAGTGGTGTTAATGGTTTTTTTTTCAAGTTTAGTCTTTTTTTTCCAGTTCAAGTCGTAATTGGCTATGTGTTTCCTTTCTTCGGGAACTTTAACATATGATTTCTCTTTTTTTTGGGTTTTAGGCTATCATGGGCACAATTAGTGTTTTGAATAGCAGCAGTTCAGTTGGATAAAAAAACTGTTTGTCTAAGAAAGGTTTGTCTTCTTTGCGCACATATCTGAGCCTCATTCGTTATCATTATTCATGTTTTCCTGTTAGTTTTGGCGTGTTAGTGAAATCGTGTGTTAAGTGAGAAATGCATGTATGTCTACGTAGTATTTGGTGTGCATATTACTGTTGCTATATGCTAAATCAGGTATAAAAGGTTTCACAGCAAATAATGTTACCTCCCATGTGATCTTACATTCTTGTAACTAACAGTTGTTTGGAATTGTCCATATGTATGCAGTCGGAATGAGTTGAATCTTATCCAACTGAATAGTCGTGTCATCGATTGGAATCTTTCCACTCGGTAGAATATTGCAATCTTCATTTGATAATATTGATACGGGATGTTTAAGATATTGCCCTGTTCTCATCTTCCTCTCGAATTTCTTTCGTTGTGACAATAGTCTAGCAATACGTCTGGTGCAGACCTTTCCACAAAGATTCTTGAAACAACAAAAGGAATTCGAGAGGGCAATTAGACGGGTCTTACTATCCTGAACATCGCGTGTCCACATCATCGACTGATGATTGTAGTATACCTCCGAGTGGGAAGATTCAGCTCGATGACACAACAATTCTTGGCGCAGCAAGTTACTAACTTTGCAGCCATGGCCGCAGAGACACCGTTCACACAGTGCTCATGCGGAGGCCCGCCCGACGAACAACTGCACCAGCTGATCCTTATGATAAACTACGTCCGACAAAAGGTGTTTTTCAGAGGTTCAATACATTTACTCTTTTTTTGTACGTTAACTGCTTCCGACACTGTCGATTTATGTTGTTGTTTCACATCTTTTAGGAGCAGCCAAAAATTCCAATTCATTTATAAATTTCTTAAATCTGCAGAAAGGTCTTCTAGCTGTATGTTCACAATTATCTGATGCAACTAATAGTAACTGGTTGTTCGACTGGCAGATACATGTGCGTCGTTTTCTTACATCGACTTGGGCTACTATATCTGGTCGTATGAGAACTGCAACGCGTTATTATGGTGCAAGAAACACAAGGAGATTTTTTATTTTTGCTTTAAGATGTATATTCATTCACTTCTACATGATCGTCATACTTTTGTAAAACACTTATGTAAAAGCTCCTGTAGGCACGGCCAATGTAGGCACGGCCAATGTAATGTTATAAGAACAAACTATGTAAGTCTGATAAGGCAAACATCGTAAATGATATAAAAATAGGGTCGTAGAAATTCCTTCACACTAAGATTAAACGCCTATCACAAACGAACTAAACCCGCCGCAACGCGGCGGGGGCAAATTCTTGTTGATGATAATACTACAATAGAGTTGAGATCCATATAGAACTCATATTTGTCATAGAACCAATGGACCAATCATAGCCATCCATTTTTTATCTAAATCATTTTTCACCTTTTTTTTAAAAACAACATATCTTGCAAATGGTAAATCTTCAAGCTACAAAAAATACACAATCATGACGAGAATTAAATTTTCTTTCTATAGATATGCATTCTCATATACTTTCGACGAAGTTTTTTTTTTAAATTTCGCCAAGAAAAATCACATGTGATTCGCAAAAATCACATGTGATTTTTAAAAATCACATGTGATTCGTAAAAATCAAATCACATGTGATTTGTAAAAATCACAACAAATCACATGTGATTTTTACAAATCACATGTGATTCTTTTGGACGAAATTTAAAAAAAAAAAATTATTTAATTCTCATCGAGATGGTATAATTTTTTTGACGTAACGATTAACGGTTTGTGAGATATTTAATTTTTAGAAAAAGGGTGAATATATTTTAATAAAAGAAATGAGTGATTATGATTGGTTGATTAGTTCTATGACAAATATGAGTTCTATATTGAACTTTTCTCTACTACAATATATGTAACAATGTAAGGCATATAATAGTTTTTTCTTTTTTCTTTTTTATAATATATTGGCAGCCCATTTGCAGTGCTTTAAGTTATATATAAATTTATAGGATTCAAAGTCGGAGTGGGTCCAATAAGTCCACAATTTGAGACTGCCCGAGTCTAGTCTTTTTTTAAACACGTGTTCACTGTAAGTGGATGGCTTTGGTTGAGTTTAATGATTACTATGACTCACAAATCATTTTATGTGACTTTTTATTATTATCTAGATTTATAATCAATACTAATTATAGTTTTAAAAGGATAGTAAAGGCTTCGCAAAAGGTTCACAAAGACTTAAAGCTTGGTCATGCCGTCACTTCGTGTTATGTCACATCTTTTTTTAAAGTATATATATATATATATGAAATATGATATAAATATATAATTTCATATTTTGTGCTGCATTATGTCACGTCTTATAAACGCAAAATCTTCGCCTTGACCACAAATGCGTGAGGTTTGATCATACCGGCACATCACGCTTCGCGCTATTTATAACCTTGATACTAATACACAACATTTATATATATGTTTCAAGTCATCATGTAAACCTGTGATATATTTGTTCTATAATAAACATTAAACAAAAGTAAACTTATTGCAAAACTTTAAAAACCGCAAGAACCAAACCAAAAAAGCCGAAACCGTCAAAATCCGAAACCGTAAAAACCGCGGTTGCGGATTCTCATTTGGTAAAAACTGTAAATGCGGATGCGGTTAGGTTTTTACCAAAAACATCAAATCGCACCGTGCTCACTCCTATTTGTGGGTCCATTTCCCGGGCCGAAGCTCATGGGAAGTTTTCAGTTAGATTCTTGAGAAGACCAGTGTTGTAACCATACCTGGTATTGGGTTTGGACCTGTTGGTGAAGGTTTTCAGTGAGGCTTGCAGAAGGTTCAAGGAACTGTACCAGTGAGTTCAGTCTTTTAAAAACCTGTAGGTATAGCTCCAAATGTTCGGATCTAATAAGATTCTATGAATTGTAATCTACTTTCTTTTAAACACCGATAACAAGTGGTCTTATTGTATTAAGTAGCTAGTAACATTTGCTTCGACATATAATTTAATAAAATTCCGATACAATGACTTAAAGAATAGTTTGGATCAAATCAGCATCTATAAACTTGTCTATAACGATAACAAACGAATAACAAAAGATCCATCATCATGAAAACTAGGAAAGTTATTATCAATAAAACTTCACAGGAAGAAAAAGTATGAATTAAGTTTAGTTGCATCTTTAACTGTAGGAAAGTTTGTTGTAATATTGTATTGGCACTTCTTTTGTTTATTGAAATAATAATCACACACTGCTTTGATGAAGTAATTAGCATTTTTACTAAACATGCGGTTCATTTAAAACTAAATAACAAAACGTGTATTTTTATTTTAAAAGGTTATATGATCTGAGATGGTAAACAAGGCTAATAACATTACGACATTGCATGTAAAGCATAATATGATAATATAAGATGGATGCTAACGACGTTTCGTATATCTAATTATACAAAATCTACAGAAGATCTTTATTTTTTATGTTACATGATTGAAAATTCGTAAGGTGTTATACTTTATTGATCGATATTTATAATACATAGAAACCCTAATGATCTAACCCACAAGTGGGCTTGGGCCAAATATGATATTGCCTAATACTCCCCCGTAGTCTGAGTAACAAAATCGCGAAAGCTCGAACTGAAGTAGTAAATTAGAGGGGAAAAAAACATTAACATAATATTTAGTCAACTCGTAACAAAATCATACAACTGGTCGACTTTTGTTGACCGGTACCAACGGTCGGCTAAGTCGACTGGTAACACAACCGTACCAACGGTCGACCCTAATGACTGGTACCAATGATCAACTTTAGCCAACTGGTAACAAAGTTGTACGAAAAATCGACTAACAAACAAACAATAAAATAACTATAAATTTTTTTTAATGGAATACCACCACAAATAACATCCCACCTTACAACCGACGATCATACTGGTTGGTCTTCATTAATACTTTTTCTGTTTCTTCACTTGTCCCCTCCACAAACTCAACAAAAGAAAAGGAAATTGTTGCTCTGATTGACTAACGGACTGTTGAGGTAACCAATACATGTTGAAGACAAACCAATAACCTTGTTTGACACAAATATGTACCTCATGTGAGGAGATGATAATATTTTTGGACGACAATATAATATTGAGCAATAGAAGTAAGACAGTATCAAGATTGATCAGAAAGAAGAAAAAAAAATATTTTGCAGGTCATAAAACTTTGACGGTAAACTAGGGTTTGAGATATGTAGGTAGGGGTGGTATAGAAATGGCCGCTTGATGGCCGAAAGATCATACATACTCATGATACCATATTAGATGATTGAAAATCCCGTAAGATGTTATACTTTATTGATCGATATTTATAATACATAGAAACCCTAATGACCTAACCTGCTTGGGCCAAATATGATATTGCCTAATATTTTATGCCTCTGAATAAAAGAATGTGCTGGTATTAGGTTGTGATAATCATAAAACTGTTTGAATAAATATTTCGACCTTTTTGTGCATTGGGTTACAAGGATTTCGTATTGGGATAAAATAAGAACACATTCAAATTCAAGACATAAGAAAGAGAGAAAAAAAATAGATAATTTGTTGTTGTCATGAATATATTCAAATGAAAGACCAAAATAAGTTTATATAATGGGACAAGTTACCTATACCACCCCCCCCCCACCCAAAAAAAAATAAAACTAAAACAAAAACAAAAAGAAAAGGAAAAAAAAGAAATTTTTTTTTTGGCACACCCCTGTTTTTTTAATTAAAAAAAATCTATTAATGTTGTCGTTATAAAACTATGAAATTGAAAATACGGAATAAAAGTATTAAACTATCAAAAAATACAGAACATATGTTGATAAAAACCGTGTTATACTGTCGAATACAGTGGGTCAAGGGCTAGGGGTGTTAAAAAGTGGAGTAAGAGGAGGGTATGTATAACACAACCCTATACAATAACTCTATGGGGGTTGTAATAAAAAGTTGTTACTCTTGGTTAAAAGTCACACATGTTCATGAATAGTCGCACCTTTTTTTGTTGAATAACCACCATATGTGTTGGTTGTTTTGTTTGTTTGGATCAACTTACCCAATAGGGTGAAGATAATAAATGTAGCTCGATATCATTTAGAATCATGTAATCACTTTTCCTAAGGAAACTATTCGACCGTAATACCTGGGCACATCATAATATTCCTCCATTATAGGGATTATTGGTTATGCTACCAATTAAATGTGACCATTAAGTTGCAATTATAACTGCCCTTGAATTGGTCAAAACCGTTATAAGTTGGTTTGAGTTCAGTACAATGTGATTTCTCGCTGATGAGCTTATTCCCTGAAAAGGTTGATCATTGAGAAGTTCACTTATTGATGAGACTACTTCCTGATGAGATCCTTTAGCGTTCTACTCAATAGCGTTCTACTCCCCGGCAGCGGCGCCAAAAACTTGATAACGCTACACGCGTAGTTCGGGGTCAAGGAAACTTCCTTTTCTTCGAGCAAGTTTTATAACACCCTAGGCAGTGAACCTAATCGTTGTAGTGTAGTAATTAGGGTACGCCACGGGTATTGATATCGTTCTCTAGGGGAATAGGAATGCTAGTAAGAAGTTACTACGCTAAGGTTAAGGTTGAGGAAGATTATTTTTGTATTTTTATATTTTATGAAATGGAAAGGTACGAATCTCGGGTATTGGATTTGGGGGGGGGGGTTGGTATTTCTACCGATTACTCTACTATTATCTAATTATCTAAACTAAGGTTGTGGGAGTCTATGTCTAATTAATGTGTGCTCGTATGATAGTTTAAAGATGTGTTTACTTAAGTTGTACTACTCCTTAATTATCTCCTATTGATGGTTGTGTTGTCACGTCCTTATTCTTAGTTGCGTTGTGTGTCTAAAGTTGTAGGGTATGCGTTTCTCCCTAACTCTTTGAACTTACCAAAGGGTCTCGTCTACAAAACCCACTAGGGATGATAAACTCTTACTCTAAGGCACTCTTTGGATAATTTAGCCTACAACTACTCAGGTAATCATATTCTAAGGGTCACAAAGATGAATCAAGCATTAAGTACACAACGAATGACCTATCGCATTACTAGATCATTGATCAACTAAGATAAGAAACAACCAATCAATATTCAATAATTAAGTTTCATACTTCCTAAACAAACACACAAATAAATTAGTCGGACATGGAGAACATGCAAGCATACACACAAATAATCAAAGACATAATTAAATTAATGAAGTAAATACTTATCTTGGTGTAAGATAGGGTTTAAAACCCTAAAATACTGTACAAGACACCTTAGGTTCGGTTTTAGGTTTTTACTCCAAAAGACTCTCCCTAAAACTGAAAAATTCGGATTCTATATATAAGATTACATATGCGACGGCGTCACCTTATGTTTCGTGACGCCGTCGTGTCGCCGTCATTAGGGTTTCGTCTTGGCCACGTTAACCTTGCGACAGCGTCACCTTATGTCCGTGACGCCGTCCTCTTCAGCTTCTGACGTCGTCTGGATTGCATCTAGGCCGTCTGAGTAGCGACGGCCTACTCTTTTACAACTGGACGTCGTCACTTGAAAATAAGAGTTTTGGGTTCTGTCCCGTCACAAAAATCCTCGGACGGCGTCGCAATTAGCACCTGACGCCGTCGCCTTCTGTTTTCGGCAGCTGTGAGTGTCTCGATTCTGACTTTGGCCATTTTCTTCATATATTCGCGCCTTTTCGTCCAAATAAGTGCCATTCCAGCATTTTGCCTTCAAGAGACCTAAAAAGTGAAAAGGAACGATATTAAGCAATAACGGATACAAAAGTGATCAAATAAGGGCTAAAACGACCCCTCAAAATGGTACCTTTTAAAACCTTTTCAAATATCCCTACACTTGTTATTTGCTTGTCCTCAAGCAAATGTGCTTTTAGCCAATTAATTTATAAGTTAGGGGTCATGAAGCATTAATTCAAAACGTTCCACAACACATATAAGCCCCGCAAAAGTCATAACAAGCACGGAAATTACATACTAGCACCTCACATGGGGTGTTTGGATACTCACATCTCTCTCGGGTGTGTATATGAAATATAACAAATAGGAAATGGAAGATAAACACTCATTAACCGGTCCTAGTACATAGATTACTATAGGCTTGAGAATAGATCAAACCTCCATCGCTTTGGCGTAAGCACCTAGGAAAGACTATCAAAGAGGTCTTTTAAAGGGTTGTAATGTTAGGTTTACGGTAGGGAAACAAGGGTTTTGTGGGATAGGCTATATAGTGGTGGCAAGTCAAAAATCTCTATGTTAAATGCATACGAAGAATGACGTTGCTAAGCCAAGACTCGACACTCTAAAACTCTAGGTAACGGAAATAAACAAACATAAATTTAAAGGATAGATGTAGGATGGTAGCCCGTATGTTTTTTTTTTTTTTTTTTTTTTTTACTCTTTATATATATTTTTTTTTCTTTTTCTCTTTTTCTATTTTTTTTTTCGATTTTTTTTTTCATACACTTTTACTCTACCATCCTCTACGATAACATCAAAATAATAGGGATTTATAGGCATATCCCTACACTTGAGTTTTTATTACTCTAACACTAATTTGACCCGAATTGAAAAGATCAAAACACTTGGGGTACATTATTACGTAAACAAAGGGAATTTGAATTTAACGTTCCCTTCCCGTCATTTCATAAACTTTAACTTTTCCCATGAATCCCAATCGTCCCAAAACTGTATACAAAGGATATGACTCGACTTAGCAACTTATGCAAGCAACTAGATAATTGAACTAAGGGTTTAGGGTGATAACAAACATTTGCACTAAAAATGAGTGCATAAGGGGTAGGCTAAGGCGATTTGGGTGTATATTTGGGGGTGGGGTGTAAACAATGCTCTTCATTGATATTCCGGAAAAACCGAAACATCACGAGAACCGCGAAAAGGATAGGCTCTGAGGGGTTAACTAGGGGTATCGTGTACTAAAGATGAGTACAACGTAAAAGGTGTGGGGGAATCACTCAACCGATATGGAAGAAGTAATTATATTACGGGTATCAAACAAGGGTTATCCTAATGCCTCTTATCATTTAGTTATTCCTAACTACACAAGTGTAGTCTCACTTGCGATCTCGGAATGCATCACAAAACAAGTTCTAGAATCTAATATACTACCGGTTCACACTCTAAGCATTGAAGATGAATGCTTTAATTCCTACTAATCTAAGGGTGATCCTCACATTTTGGGTGGAATTTGGGTGGTAAAGGGTTTTTGTGCTAGTCATGCAACTTCCTATCCATGAGACGCTTTTGTTAAGACTAATGGCCCACTCCTATATGTCATGAAAAATTTTAAATTTGGTGCCAAAATTACCCTAACCGACATTTTATCATGGTTTATTACACAAATGCAATTAGACAAAGCAAATAGTCAAGGATAAGCATAGTTTCAAAGTTCCCGTTTTATTTTCCCTCCCTACACTTAAACTGAACATTGTCCCCAATGTTCCCCGAAAGTATCAAAGTTATGATAAAAGAAGGTAATCAAAAACGAAAGAAACTAATACTCCCCTGATTAGCTCGGTAGGATCCGTGTGTGAAGTAGTGGTTAAATCCTTTCGAAGAAGAATTATTGCGTGAAAAGCTCCTTCTAATCTTATGTACTTCTTCTTGACAAACTAAACCTGCACACTTGAAGAAAACAAACGAAACATTCGCGTAAAATCGGCGGTAATAATATATATAATACTCGATTTAAACTAGGATATAATGCTTGTGGAATGGATGTTTACAGAATTTCTAAGAAAATTAAGACCTGGAAAATTCCAAAAATTTATAAGTAGCTCAGAAAACGAGAAAAAAGTAATCTGATGTTTTTACTCCTTCCTGACGCCGTCAGGTTGCAATACTGACGCCGTCAGGTTATACTGACAAAAACTGGTCTGCGATTTTCTGGAAACAATTCTGGAAAATTTACATCTTTAGAATCTGGAAAAATTTCTGCAAAACATCCATTATGACTCGATACAAGCATTTGACTCGAACAAACAAACATAAATATCTTTTAGTTAATTGTTATTCTCATGTTTACGTTTCTTTTGAAAACGTGTGTAATCCTCCCTACACTTATCCCTTATGTAAAATACCTTTATATGCAATTAAGACGAGGTTAAAAGCAAAATAAAGCATTTTTACAAATTTAAACATGAGGATAAACAATTAATAAAAGATATATGACACTAACAAGCAAACAATTAAGCATGGGTTGCCTCCCACGAAGCGCTTTTTTTTTTAAGAGTCTTGTAGCTAGACTCATAGTCATGCTCCTACGTACCGATATACGTAAGTCTATCCTCAACAATGTCGTAAGGATCAAACTTATCATTCAAGTTCCTAGTAGTACGTTCGGTTAAATATGTCTTTTCAAACTTCTCACCATCGGGATCATAGATTTGTATCCTAATGTGCCACTCTCCATTACCATCACTAGGCGGTCTATCCCAATCCCACTTGTGTTCAGATTTCTCAACTTTCCACTTATTCATGACAAGGTTAACGGTCAAGCTTCCTAGGAACTCGGTCATCTTCCTAAATACTAAGGCGTCCTCGAACGGGTTCACTTCCATGTCCCTAGCCATTTCTTTTTCTTGGAAAGTTGCTGCACTAGCGAAGGCTTTATCTAGGTAAAAAGGTCTTTGGGGGCCTATGATGTTCTTATCAATCCAAGGTCCATATCTAGAAGGCTCTCTATCCAACCCTATCTCTTGTGGGATTTCCTCATCCTTGTAGTATGTATGCTTTTTAACATCGTAAACGGATCTAGCACTCCCCTCCCCTACCACTATTTTGGACATCTTACAATCGATGATGGCACTAGCGGTAGCTAAAAATCCTCTTCCAACTAGTAATGGGCATGTCGGGTCCTTATTCATGTCTAGCACATGAAAGTCGGCCAAAAGAGTCAACTCTCCTACGTGTACTACCATGTCCTTTATTATTCCTACCGGACGTGCCACACTACCGTCCGCTAGACCTAAGATGGTTTCCGTTGGTTCAATTTTACCTAAATTAAGGCTTCTATGGAGGGACAACGGAACAAGATTGATGCATGATCCTAAATCGGCTAGAGCATCGAGTGGTTTGGAAGTTCTAAGTCTACACGGAAGAGTGAATAGCCCGGGATCGTCTAGCTTCTTAGGTAAGTTGTTTCGCATAAAAGCGGACCCATGTTTTCCAAGCCTAAGTTCTAACTCATATTTTTCTTTTAAAGCATTATAATAAGGTGCATGAGATAAGACTTCAAGAATCGGTTTTTCTTGATGGAGTTCCTTGTAGTCCTCCTCTAAACTAGGTTTGGATTCTTGGCTGACGGGTTTCTCAAGAGTAGGCTCTACCAAAGGTGCCGGGCCTTGGTACCTCTTGGATGGCTTGGAACCCTTTTTGATAGCATTTACCGAGTGAACCATCGGGTGGGAGGGGCATGGATGTGCACTCTCCCATGGTGAACTAGAACATGAAGTCGACGCAATTGAATTCACTTTTGGGTTCTTTATGGTATCACTTGGGAGTGTTCCAACTTCCCGCTCATTGAAGGCTTTTAAGAGGGCATCAAGCTTGGTTGTCATCTTGCTTTGTTTTTGCTTAAAATCGGCTTCAAGCTTATTCAATCGAGTTTCTTGGGATGACAAAAATCTAGATGCAATTGCCTCAAGATTAGTGGGGTTCCCGGTATTAAAAGAATTGAACCTAGTAGGCGAACTAGATGAGCTTTGGGGTGTGCTTGAGTTTTGGTTCCACTTAAGGTTAGGGTGATTTCTCCATGAGGGGTTGTACGAGTTTCCTAAGTTGTTTTGTTCGGGTTTGAAAGTGTACCACTTCTCTCCCGCTCCGTCGGTACGTATAGAGGCGTAGTCCGCAAAAGCTTGTTCGGGGAGCCTTGTGCAATCACGAGTGTCATGGGGACCACTGCATAACTCACAAGGTAGAGTGATTTGATTCACTTGTCGTGAGGACTTAGGATTTTTGTAGGAACTCATGAGGAATCTAACTTGATCTTCAAGTTCGATCATCCTATGGTCAAAAGGAGGCAAGGAGATTGCCTTAACGGTTTTGGGCAGCTCACGGGGGTCATCCCAACTTTCGTTGTCATAGAGGGCGAGGTCCTCTATTATTCCCCATGATTCTTCCGCGGTGAGATCACTAAGTTTTCCACCGGCCGCTTGGTCAATGGATCGCTTAGTGGGGAAGTTGACATGATCGTAAAAGATTTGGACTTGGAGCCAAAGATCAATGCCGTGATGAGGGACTTTATGAAGTAAGTCCTTGAATCGAGTCCATGCTTCGTAGAGAGATTCACCTTGACGTTGTTGGAACATCATGATGTCATTCCTAAGCTTAGTGGTTCTCCCCGGTGGGAAAAATTGAGCAAGGAAGCGAGAGGTAAGATCATCCCAACTTGAGATGGAGCCGGCGGGAAGTCGCTCAAGCCAATTACTAGCTTGGTCCCGTAGAGAGAATTGGAAGAGACGCAGGCGCGTGGTCTCCCGAGAAGTAGCATCAAGGTCGATGGAATCGACAATTTTAAGGAAATCCCTCAGATGCTGATTTGGATCTTCGGAACGAAGTCCATGGAATGCACATCCGTTTTGCACCAACCGGATGGTGTCGGATCGCAGGGCCGTAGTTTGGGCTTGGTCGGGAAGCTCAATGGTGTTCCTATAGCCTAGGTGGCTTGGTCTTGAGTATTCACCAAGAGTACGGGCTCTTGGCGGGTCATTTGGCGGAGGGTTGATGAATGGTAGAGGGTTATCACCTTCCATGATGAAAAGTGATGGGATTACAAACAAAGGTCACGAAGAAGGGGGATAGACTAAGAGAAAGCTAAAAATGAGAAAAATTTACTTGATAGGAATCAAGCAAAGAACCTAAACGAGGTGGACTACTAACTAGCTATTCTATTCCCCGGCAGCGGCGCCAAAAACTTGATAACGCTACACGCGTCGTTCGGGGTCAAGGAAACTTCCTTTTCTTCGAGCAAGTTTTATAACACCCTAGGCAGTGAACCTAATCGTTGTAGTGTAGTAATTAGGGTAAGCCACGGGTATTGATATCGTTCTCTAGGGGAATATGAATGCTAGTAAGAAGTTACTACGCTAAGGTTAAGGTTGAGGAAGATTATTTTTGTATTTTTATATTTTATGAAATGGAAAGGTACGAATCTCGGGTATTGGATTTGGGGGGGAGGGGGTTGGTATTTCTACCGATTACTCTACTATTATCTAATTATCTAAACTAAGGTTGTGGGAGTCTATGTCTAATTAATGTGTGCTCGTATGATAGTTTAAAGATGTGTTTACTTAAGTTGTACTACTCTTTAATTATCTCTTATTGATGGTTGAGTTGTCACGTCCTTATTCTTAGTTGCGTTGTGTGTCTAAAATTGTAGGGTATGCGTTTCTCCCTAACTCTTTGAACTTACCAAAGGGTCTCGTCTACAAAACCCACTAGGGATGATAAACTCTTACTCTAAGGCACTCTTTGGATAATTTAGCCTACAACTACTCAGGTAATCATATTCCAAGGTTCACAAAAATGAATCAAGCATTAAGTACACAACGAATGACCTATCGCATTACTAGATCATTGATCAACTAAGATAAGAAACAACCAATCAATATTCAATAATTAAGTTTCATACTTCCTAAGCAAACACACAAATAAATTAGCCGGACATGGAGAACATGCAAGCATACACACAAATAATCAAAGACATAATTGAATTAATGAAGTAAATACTTATCTTGGTGTAAGATAGGGTTTAAAACCCTAAAATACTGTACAAGACACCTTAGGTTCGGTTTTAGGTTTTTACTCCAAAAGACTCTCCCTAAAACTGAAAAATTCGGATTCTATATATAAGATTACATATGCGACGGCGTCACCTTATGTTTCGTGACGCCGTCGTGTCGCCGTCATTAGGGTTTCGTCTTGGCCACGTTAACCTTGCGACGGCGTCACCTTATGTCCGTGACGCCGTCCTCTTCAGCTTCTGACGTCGTCTGGATTGCATCTAGGCCGTCTGAGTAGCGACGGCCTACTCTTTTACAACTGGACGTCGTCACTTGAAAATAAGAGTTTTGGGTTCTGTCCCGTCACAAAAATCCTCGGACGGCGTCGCAATTAGCACCTGACGCCATCGCCTTCTGTTTTCAGCAGCTGTGAGTGTCTCGATTCTGACTTTGGCCATTTTCTTTATATATTCGCGCCTTTTCGTCCAAATAAGTGCCATTCCAGCATTTTGCCTTCGAAAGACCTAAAAAGTGAAAAAGAACGATATTAAGCAATAACGGATACAAAAGTGATCAAATAAGGGCTAAAACGACCCCTCAAAATGGTACCTTTTAAAACCTTATCAACTATTCGAGTCAGGGAGGTTCAGTGACCTGATGGGTGTACACTCCGTACCTCCAAACCTATTACCATTTGTGACCTGAGACCTTCAATTGCACTAAATACCCAATAATCCTCCCCAATTAGTACAATTCCTTTTTGCATAAAAATTAAACATTAAAACAAAATCAATGCATAAATGAAAATATCCTGAAGATTGAATTTCCATATTAATACATTACACATTCAAATATTCAAGAATCAGGGTGTTCTAAGAATTGTACCCTGTAACCCATTTGAATAACGGAAGATAACATAAAAATAAGTTTTTAAACAATTAAATGCTCTTGACGCTATACAAGCCATGTGTCCATATCATTCATGAATATTTCAAGAGAAAAAAAGCCCAAAGCTCTCTGGAGAGACAAAACTTTACATTTACATAGGTAGTTCCTTTATCCATGCACCTGCTCTTGCACTTTTTCAAATGAGCTATTAAGAAGTAACCCTTCATCATATCCTACAGCAGGACCGAGCACAAACCTTGCGATGATTTGTAAAACATGTGCTCCAGCCTTTGAAATTAAGCTTTTCACATTTAATTCAGCTCCCAAAGTTCCTTCAAAGGGAATTGGATGTCTTAATACTTAGCGAACAAGGTGGACTTTAAACGCATCCCCTTAGAAGACTTTATAACCAAGTCTCTAGCCAAAACCTTCATCAGGTGATCATCTAGATTTTGTTGAGATCTTGAAAACTCTATAGAAATCACGCCATTCATGATAAGTTCATGAATCATGTTATGCCTGACACCTAAGTGTCTTGACTTCCCATTGTATATCTGTCTATAAGCCTTTGCCATTGTAGCTGCATTATCACAACTGATAAAGATGGGTGCTATAGGTTTAGGCCACAATTCAATCTTAAGAATCAAAATATTCAACCATTTATATTTCATTGTTGAACTTGTGATGCAAGTTTGCTTCTTGGAAGCCCATGAGATAACACTTCCCCCAAGCAAGAATACCGAACTACTTGTTGAAGATTTATCTTCAGTGTTGTTGATACAACTTGCTTCCGTGTATCTTTCCAAAACTAAAGAATATCCAGTAAATGACAAACTATAATCCATATTTTTCTTCAAATGCTTCAGTACCCATTGTATTGCTTGCTAGTGATAAATACTATGATTACTAGTGTACCTACTCTTACACATAAAATTGTGTTAGTAAAATATAATATAATGTCACTAAATACTTTGTTTCCTCTCATATTGTTCAAATAAGGTCAAATAAGCACTCATGATCTGCTAAACATGTCCTTATTTGGCTTATACTTATTTTGCGTTTGAGTTGTGTTTGTTTTATAGACTAAATATTTGGATAAAGAGTTAAGGGGCTATTACTGGCAATATAAAGTGAAGTTAAAGCAGGAAAGAAGTTATGCAACATTTGGCAAAGTTTCAAATATTGAAGGGCTAAAGATGAAATATATTTAGCTATATATTCACACTTATAACCCAATCTAGGGTTATCTAATAATATCATCATCTATGTCTCTCTCAGACACACACAAATCTCCAAAACTCCTTCTCATAACTGCTTGGTTAGATCATCTTGATCTAACTTTGTTTCCATGTAATTTTTTTGTAATTATAATTTTGATAATAATCTTGAATGTAATAAACATTGTGTATATCTTGTTGGTGAATATCGCCAACTAGTTTATTTGTTAGTGAAATCTGTTCTTTGTTTATGATTTGGATATAGTTTTGATACCATCATTCATGGTATCTGAGCCCTAGGTTGATTATTTTGATCCATCTTGAGTTCTAGGTTTTCTGACACTTTTATCTGAAATCAGGGTTTTTGTTTCTGATTGTTCTGGTGGTTAATTGGAGTGATTTTGGTCATCCTGTGGTGCTTAATTGAACTTTGAAGGCTAATTTGGTCAGATCTGGTTTCTAGGGTTTGGATTTTAAAACCCTATTATTTGGGGGGTTTTTGATTTCTGGTATTCTTTGGGCTATTCTCGTTTACAGTAATCCTTTGACTAAGTGAATCAAATGTTATTGTGGGTTTCTTGTTGTTGATTCTTTGATTGCTCTGTAACACCTCTCACGCCTTTATTTTTCTATTTAGGCTATTGGATGATCGGTTGAGGATTATTTGTGAAGTTGTGGAATTGAATAATTGGTGGTTATTTGTGTTTGAATGAGTTTGGAAATTGCTTGACCATGCTTTACAAATTGATTAGTTATCTAAATTTATACCTTAATTATTTTTTTATTATACTTGACATAGTTTTAAAGAGAAGTAAGGAATCATGTCCCTGATCATTAATTGGTATAAGTTTAGTACCTCTTTGTGATTGGATGTACTTAAGTTCCATCTAGTGATATTTGTTTGTCTACTTATTTGTTTTGTTTATTATCTTGTTTATCATGTCTGGTGATGATAACTCTGGTAAAAAGGGTGATAGTTCTAATGAGCATGTTGGTTCTTCATCTGATCTTAATATGCTTTGGGAATCCACTGTATTTACATCCTAATGATACTAGTGGATCTCCTAATGTGACCATAAAATTATGTTGAACTGAAAATTATAAAATGTGAAATATTGCTATGTCTTTTGCTTTGAGACATACTCCCTCCGTCCCAAATTTATTGTCCTCTTTTGACTTTTTAAAGTCATGTTTTATCAACTTTGATCTTTAATATTTTTGTTTGTGTTATATAATACTTATTGAAAATTATATCAATGGAAAATGCATTGTAAAACAAATCCATTCATATATTTTACAACAACTATTATATAACACAAACGAAAATATTTAAGATTAAAGTTGAAAAAATAAGACTTCAAAAAGTCAAAGGAGGACAATAATTTTGGACGGAGGTAGTAATAATAAGCTTGGTTTTACTGATGGTACTTGTAAAAGAGATTCTGATAATCATGCTCTTGCTAATCAATGGGATATGTTTAGTTCTGTTGTGGTTAGTTAGATTCTGAATTCTTTGAGTTCGGATTTGTTTGCTGGTGCTATATATTTTAAAACAACTTTTGAAATGTGGAATGATCTTAAAGATAATTATGATAAGGTTGTTGGGTCTGATGTGTTTTATTTGCATAAAAACATTAATTCCTTGAGTCAAAATGGGTCCTGTTTGGCTGATTATTATAATAACATGAACACTCTTTGGAAACAATTAGATCCAATGTCAGTTTACATGAACTCTCTTTGGAAACAATTTGATGCAATGTCAGTTTGCCTCCTTGTACTTATGATGCTACAAAACATTTTGACAAACATAATCAATTAATGAAACTAATGTAGTTTCTTATGGGCCAGTGTAACAACTGATAATTTCACCTTACCTTTTATCACGAATACTTATCCATTTTCTACGTATATTTTTTTTACAATATCAACTTATTTGACTACAACATGTGACGTAACTCACATTTTCAATGAACGTACTTACACACAGACCGACACCGACGACCTTATGTTTATTTCACATAAACATACTTATATGTCAAGTATCAAAAGTTTTACCAACTTTCATTTGTCACTTTACGTTAATCCGTTAAAGTACGATTATTAAGCGTTCAAGCTTTTTGCTATCTATTAAAATCCTAGAATTGCTATAACTACGATTTTGGGTAACTAAACCATAAACCTTCAAGTGCAACACTTCAAAGCTAAACTACAAGCTTTTAAAGCACAAAACCCTAATATTACGATATCTCCCGGCGTAAACCCTAAACTTCCAAAATCCATGATTTTGTGTGAACGAATCACAAACCCTAATTATTAGGGTCATGTTCTCTACAAAATATGAAAGTATAAGTTTTCCAAGCCAAGGTACAAGTCATTAATGCATAAAAAGTTAATAATTATATAAGGCTCATTATAAACCTCAGTGTACTCACCATAGAGCACATATTATAAGTCTTTTATGCACAAGCATTAAAAATATATTTCTTATACTTAATAACCCTAAGTACAAGTCCCTAAACCTAATGTACAAGTGCCTAATGCATAAAAGCTAAAACTATACTTTTATTTATTTTTTTATCTAAATTAACCTAGCTAAACCTATATAAACTTAACAAAATACTTAAAAATACATTTTCTATATCCCTAGAACCCTAGTACAACCCTAAATAGCCTATGGTACAACACACTGTAGCCTAAGTACCACCACCTAAAGCCATTTGACCTAGGTTAATATTTTTAGTTCAATACTAACTAAATCCCTAACTAAACTAACCCTAATCATCTACTTGTTAAAACCCTAACCACAAAGTTTATACTAATCCTATATTAAGCCACCACATCATGTCTCATAGATATTTTACCTTGGTCAAAAATTGTGGGAAATTTACTTGGTTAGAAATTTTACCACATCACATTTCTTTCACCCTCACCACACAAAGTTTCCACTTGGCACAAGACTATCTCACTATGTCCCTCACTCCCATAACATGGTGACTACACACCTTAGGAACCCTAGCATTTCCCTTCTATAAATATCGACCTACCCCACACTTTTATACTTACCATTCACTTGAAACTCACTAAACAACTTCCACTCATATACTCACTAATCTAAGGGTCCTAGTAGCAGCCAAGAAAGAATTTAGGAAGACCTAGGAGGAAGGAAAGAAGCTTGGTATTCTAGTAGCAGCCACTTAAGCATTTTCGTGTTATAATCAACCTTACAAACTTAGTAAGTGCTCCAAATCTTTTCTTAACCATTTTACACATCTAATAATACTCATATATAGGAACTGGTCTCATGTAGATATAAAGCCAAACGCCCACTTTTGTTTTCTTTCTGTAAATGGCGAACAAAACAAACACCGTCTTTTTTTTTTTTTTTGTAGTTTTGGTTAAGCTAAAAGGTATTTAAAGAGACCTTTTAATGAGCTAAACAAACACTTAACATGACACAAAGAAAAGCCACAAGTTTTATAAAGATTGAACATATTTCTGTCTTTCTGTTCTTGTCGCTAAAACAGTCCCAAGCACCACTTTCTCGCACTATTTTTAAACTAGTAATGAGACCCTTAAGCCTGGCCATTAAAGCCCTCTTAAAAATCTCATAGGACACTACAAAACGCCCCCATAACCTGGTTAAAAATTCTTTATATCTCGCTTTAATCCTACTCTCCTTTTGGTGGCATGTCACAAAACCAAACGCACCCCTGGCATATTTAAAATTTGAGATTTCGTTATATTTAATAAAACAAACCTTGAACTACTCAAGAAATAATCAAAATAAGTTAAACATCATGTCACAAGGTTTCTTGCATGAGCTATAAAGTTTTAAAGTTTGAAAACAAGTTTTTCATTTTGTCGAAATTAGCCTAAGTGCCCCTTTTCAATAATTAATTTCTCACTAACCAAAGGTTTGTAAAATATGAGGGTTATATCGTTTTGAAGATCTTAGTGCAAAGTTTATAAAACCCCAAGAACGTTCTTAAAAACCCTTATGGTCTCTTTTATAATCAATCAAGAAAAGGGTGTCCCGTAAAGATTCTCACTAAAAACCCTTTTGTGCACTTTTCAAATTTTAAGGATTGTAAACCATAGGATATTAGAAAAAGACCTTAAATAAGTTAACTAACATATTTATAGAATCTTAGAATAAGCCATAATTCCGTAAAGCTTAAAGAGTCAAAAACGGATTTTCTTTTCTCCTAATTTTAGCCGCGACATAGCCAAGTGGCTATGTTCAAGGATTTGTTTCTCCTAACCAAAGATCGATACAATATGAGGCTTTTACCATTTTAAAGAGCTCACAGCAAAGTGTTTAAAGGATCAACATCATCGTAAAAATATTGGCTTTCCTCGTTTATATTTGGTCCTCTTTTGGGCTTGTTGTCGCAAAAACAAACACCCTTTATATGAAAAACACCCAACCCCCTTACTTTGAGAACTTATTGCGACCAAACCACAAAGATTTAGGACCTCTACTTTGAACCATTAGAAAGACCACCCAGCAAACTCTAGAAAGGAACAAGAACGTAGTAAAAATCTCTTGATGCCTCACTTATATTTATTTTTGTTTTGGTCTACTTAAGCCTAAAACAAACGCATTTTTTTTAAACTACAAGGGTAGAAATTGTAAGATAGAGTTTTCTTGGGCCAAATCTATATTTTCTAAAAGATTATTAATACAAAGGCTGATTTTATCAATAATCCATAGTTGAGGGTACAAAGTGTCATTTTTGAAAGTTCAAGGGTATAAACCATCAATACTTAAAACTATAAGGATATGAAATATAACATTTTTGGAAATATATCATATTTAAAATTTGGGATTCGATAAAACTTATAAACAATCGACCGAACCATAAAAATAAGTATGATAAGTGATAACATCAAATAATCCTGAATATTAAGTGTCAATTTACCCCGATAATGCTCGTTATTTATATCATTTATATGGATTTACGCTTGTTTTCCACTTTCAGGTAAATTACGAGCATTGGAACTAAAGAGACACGAAACTGGAGACATATCTAAAGATTTATCACAGTATGCAATTTTGAAGAAGTTACGGCGTAACTCATCTCCCACATTAAGCCGTAACTATTGCGTGACTCAGAATACCAACTTATCAAGAGGTTACGGCGTAACTCTTCCCAAAGATTACGACGTAAATACATTAGATCAAATGAGGTTCCACGCCGCTGATACTTACGCTGTAACTACTGCATCACTTACGACGTAGCTGAGTTTATTGAAGACTACAGCGTAACCACTAATAAGGTTACGCCGTAACCAGCAGATCTAGTGCATTTTACGAAGAAATAGAAGGTTACGGCGTAACTCCCATTTTGGTTACGCCGTAACCCAGATCTGGCCTATAAATACCCCATGAATTCCAGCATTTCTAATCATCCTATTCCACACACAACACTCTGAGAACGTGGGAAGAAGCTCAAGGCAGGTCTAGGGGAGCATACGGAGCTGCTTCCAAGGGAGAAGTCACTCCACTACGATAAGCATTAGCATTTTATATTTCTTTTACTTTCAATTCATGTATTTCATACCTTTGAATATTGAATTGATTTGCATGATTAATATGAGCGGCTAAGCACCTTTTGGTGCTAGCCTAGTTAGGTTTTGTTTGCGTTTATCTTTTCTTCCGTACAATTATTTCTAAGTGTATGCATGCATAGTTCATTGGTAGCCACCCTTGGTTCGGTAGTTTTGAATGACGGTAGGCCAATTGCTTAGGAGATATAACCAACTGACCCTAGGTGAGCGAACTGAGACGGGAAGGGTAAGATATGACCAACTGACGACCCTTTCTACTTGTGCGATTTGACCAACTGATCACCTATCGTTTGGATGAACTGGACGAACTTAAGAATTGGGGGGTGTAGTGTCTAAGTTCCTAACGGTCGGGCACTCACTATTATGAATCTAACATGTAGCGGTACTTAATGTTTGTTGGGCTATGGTCCAAAACTAAGTGCCTTAGGCAGCCATATGATCATATAAGAACATGGCTGCTAAATAGAATACATATACTAAGTAGTAAAATTGTCTGATATAAACATTAATTAAGAATGGAATTTGATCTTATAAATCCAACACTCCCTCATAAGATCAAATGATCTTAATTCTGGCTCGGTCTTTGTCTTTTGCCTTGGTGTAATCAACTGATAATGGTAAAATCATCAGTTGTATTGTTGTTTGTGTCCCCTTCCTCCTTCTTGATCTTGCTCGTGCTTCCAGTCTCAAATTTATTTTGAGTGTTCATCTGACATGCTTGATACTTGTCATTGAGATCTTCTAGCTTGATTCCAAAATGCTCAATCTTCATTTCTCCTTGTCTGTTCATACCATTGGGTTCTTTCATTGGATTCATTTTTTCTCCATAGCAGTTCATTTTGCCATTTGAAACAAGTCCTTCTGTTTCAATTTGTGAGACCCTTGAAGTGTTGTAATAACACTTGAAAACATCCAAGTATTGATTGTAGCAATTCATGATCTCTTCACCATGTTCTTTTGATAGGCCAAGTATTTCAGCAATGTATCCAAAGTTATTTGTAAAAATTACACTTAGGTATCCACTTAAGGTTTCAACAAGTTTATAAAGATCCATTAGATGGATCTCTATACCATGGATTCTGGGGGGTATGGGGTCTGGTAGGTTTTTTTTTAGATAAACAGCATAAAACCATTTAAAGACATTGTTAAATCTTTCTCTAAAACTGTCCCATTCTTGACTTATGATATGATTATTTTTTAATAAATCAAGGAATGCAACATAATCATTAAAAGAAGTGATTTGCGTTGGATAATATACATCTTTCACATGGATGAAATCTTCTTCATGTGGTATGGTTCCAATCACTATCTTTTCTTCCTTGTGCTGAGAACTTTCATCAAGTAGTTTGAAATAGTCTTCCATGTATCTGTTTGCTTCTGCTTCATTTTGTTCTGATCAAAGTGGCATCCTTATGGATCTTTGAACATGGGTATAGGTTTGCACCTATTCCCTTTAAATGTCATATCCAGACCTTATGATTCCAATTGGGTTGCAGAGAGGATGTTCAATCTTACATCTGGTGTATAGAGTACACCAGGTATGATTGTTATCTCTGAACCTATCCTTATGTGCACTTCACCAATTCCATGGATGAATAACAGTTTGTGAAGATCCTCTATCTTCTCAATACTAAACTTTTCTTTCAATTTTGCAAATAGGTTTATGTTTGTGCAAACATGCCTGTCAATCTTCTTGCTTATATACCAAATCTTGTCCCATCCTTCTTCATATGTGCCTTCTATAATAAAGTTAGTAGATAGATGGATATATTCAGGATATAAGATTTGAGTGTGTGGTGTTTCTGTGTTCTTTTCCAAGTTCCTTTGTTCTTCCCTTTGTTTGGACAGTTTACTGCAATATACCCTCTGACCCCACATTCAAAGCAGATATATCTCTTGTGCCTTTCAACCTTGCTTTGTGATTGTGTAAGTGCATGATTAAACACTTCAATTTCCTGCAGTTTCTTTTTCAACATCTCTTTACAATCATTTGAAATTTGCTTGATGCATTTTCAAAATCTTGATTCATTTTCTCTCCTGACTTGCCTCCGTATGAATTGTCTTTGTAGTCTGTTGCTCAAGTTTTTTCCAGGACTTTTGCTCTGATGCCACATTTTAGAGTTGGCGATAGACCTTCCAAAGTGGTTTGTCCATTTGCTTTCTATTTGTGAGTTAGTATTGACCATTGTGGTATGCAATAGTTAACTGTGATAACGCAAAATGTTGTGCAGAGATGTTTGTGCAATAAAGATGAAATATGGAGGGAAAGTTAAATGAAATATGACTATATTATAAATTGATGATAAGTGTCAAATACCAAGTCATATATATAGTAAGTGAACAGGCATGACATTAAGGGGTGTGATGGTTCAATTTGAACCAACAGACACAACCCTTTAAAAGTAACTGTCATAAACTGTTTCCTTAACCATAATAACTGTCAATCCGACCAAACTAAAATAACTAACTAATGTTTGTTGAGCTATGGTCCCAAACTAAGTGTCTTATGCAGTCACATGATCATATAAGAACATGGCTGCTAAATAGAATGCATATACTAAGTAGTAAAATTGTCTGATATAAACATGAATTAAGAATGGAATTTGATCTTATAAATCCAACAACCATTGCATAACTAACCTCAAGACCCTGAGAGGAAAGGCAGGCTATACCACCAGCTTGGTCTATATTTGATGCATCATTAAAGCCAGTACTAACAATGCGGTGGAAGTCCTTGGCTACCGGAAATCCGTCTGAATACTTGAGCTCTTTTGGGACTACAGTCCAACCTAGACGAACTCCAAATCCAGAATATTTGGAGAAAGAAGACGTTTCAATTGCAACTTCTTTGGCTTCAGGGATTTCAAAGATCGACTTGGGGGTGTTACCTGATATATACATGGAATATGATGAATCGTAAATGATGATGGACCCATTTTTCTTGGCAAATTTGACTAATTGAATCAGTTGCTCCCTTGATGCACCAGAACCGGCTGGATTGTTAGGTGAACATAAATAAATTATATCTGTTCGAGAAACTTTAGATAAATCAGGAAAGAAATCATTTTCCGGTGTGCATTTCATGTATTCGATATTTGAGAATTTCTCGACATCCTTTTGGAACTGCCCGGTTTGACCTATAATCACACTTGAATCTACATAAGCCTGTAAATCATGAATAAGTTTTAGTTTGTTGAAGATTATAAGAATGGTCTTAAGAAAATTGTTAAATTAAAAGTTGATTACCGCCTTACCGGATATGATGGATCTTGCACCGCTATTGTAACATTAGAACCAAACAAAACCTACCACAAGAATTAATAAAAACTGAAATCGAATGAAAATTCCTTGACTTAGCAGAATCGGCTATTGAGAAAGTAAAGAGAAATGATAATGACGCCTTTCCAATATAAGTAGCCCAACACATACCTGAAGTCTAGAAATATCAGATTTTGTACCATCAGATACAAATATATCATCTTCCTCTACGCCAAGATTTGCATAAAATATTGAAGCAAGGAGACCTCTCAGTTTCTGGACATATTGCATTTCAATATTAATACATCATTCAAAATCTCCAAAAGAGTCATGAAAAGTAAAATGATCATTACAAGTGTACATTTTTTATATCTACACATTATGAGGTGAATTTTGTCAATTTGCCAAAATCATGACTTTAAAAACGTAACACGTTAGAAGATGGACTTCATCGACCATACTTAACTAAATAACGACTAACTTTAAAATCAATCAAATAACACTTGTTTTTCAATTCTTTTCCTCCTTAAGTAGTACTCGAGAACACAACTCTATATGTTTCTTTTCATTTTCTTTCCATTTCTTCCTTAAGTCATACTCGAGAACACAGTGACAAAATTTCACGTACTTTTTCACCTTGTTCCGCTCCATCTACGTTGTAGCCCTCAACCGTTGATAACTCGAGCGCTCTCTGGCAAGAAGAGCAACAGAATCATAAGAACCAAGTAAAACAAGCGGACTGGTACAAAAATATCATGCCCGCAGAACTTAAATTAAAATCAGATGACCCATGCTAGTGGGCACCTTGCAGTTAACTGTAGAGTAGTTAGCTCAAATGGTAGACACCACAACTACTCAAAATAATTATAAGACTAGCCAATTCGCGAAGAAGTTCCAAGAAATCGAGTCACATTGTTTTGGAAACAAAATATTTAGTGAGACACTTTATTGTATTTTACTGAAACATTTTTATTTGTAAGAGTAGTAAAAGTGCAGGTAAAAAATTAAACAGATTCAGAAAAGAGAAAAGAAAAACAAAATCGTCAACTTTGATCATCACCTTGGCCATGGCAGAAGTAATGACCTCTGAAATAGGCTGAGTGGTATTACCAATTCCGAGACTTATAACATGTGCATCAGGATACTTCGACATATGTGCAGCCTTCCTCCTACCAATCTAATTCATCACATGAAGATTCTATCATTGTTATGCAAAATGATGATGATTATGTAAAAAAAATGCAGCTGACTTGTAATAACTTACGTACATCAAAACTAGTTACACTACTAAATTAAATTTAATAAAAATGTCAATTGCAAGATAGGTAGTATGTATTTTTGCGCGTTAATGGCATCTAATTGCAACGAACTTTCTCAAATGTTCACATATCAGTTATGAACCCAATAAAATACCACAATACCCATCAAACTTTGTTTGTTTTGTGTTGATATCAACAAAACCCTGTTTTTTACCTCCAAAATCCACGTCAGCGACAAATGTACATGCCATGTCATAAATTTGTACCGTTATGATCCACGTCAGATTGGGTTCATATATGATTAGTGAACATCTGACAAAGTTTGATGGGTATTTTGAAACATTTGACAAAGTCAATCGCAAGATACATAGTATTTTTGCATACATAAATATTAATAAACTAGCTTAAAAAATGTTCCGCCAACCGTCAGGTTGATTATAGTTGCATTTGGAAACATTTAAAAGTGTGCGAAAGTGACAGCACAGACCTCTGGAAAGAGATAACCAGCTTGAAGTTTAGCCATGTTCCCATTGCGGGAGACTTTAGTCTTGTACACTGTGTGCAGAAAACAACAATTGAAAAAATGATGATCATACCAATATCACATTATTTTATTAGATGTAATTTATGACCACAATCGGATAAATTAATTCTTGACTCTGTCCCTAAATAAGTACTTACCACGTTCTTGTTCGGGGGAAGTAGCGGCGTTTCTTGACTCTGTCCCTAAATAAGTACTTACCACGTTCTAGATAAGTGATTAAATTGTGCTTAAAAATCTTTGAATCGTCTACAAGTTGAGATTTAGGTAAATACGTTGCAACTTTAAAGCCGGTATAGCATAATAACAAACTGGATGTCAAGCATGAGAGTGAAGCCGCTATATGAGTATGCCGAAGCACTGACATTCTTATCGAAAACAAAAGATGAGATTGAAGATCGAGGAAACAAAAGGTTTGGATATATATACATGGTAGAAAAGTCTGAGTCAACCATAGCTATATATATATATATATATATATATATATATATATATATATATATATATATATATATATATATATATATATATATATGATGGTGATTGACATGCACATATTTAAGAACAAGTGTTCAATTATTTAAATCTGCATCCTGCCTGTTTTTGCATCAAAAACTGATCATGTTTCTTTCCTGTCTGTAGATAGTTAGGTGCATATGACCCTTCTTGAAAAGAAATAAAAAAAACATCGCCTTGTTTATACGGTTTAAAGACACTTTAGAATGGATAAGTCCAATTATCATTAGTCTTTGGATTATCAAAAGTTTGCTTATTTGAAAGGAGAAAATATTCCTATTTAAATAATGCATTAAACTATTCAATAATTTCTCGAAAATTTATAATTCTTGGGATGATCTTCTTTTTTTTTTTTCCTTCGTGTCGACTGACTTTGTAAACTTTTTACAAAAGAAAAATAATGATTTAACGCTAAATGTATCAAGATGCTGAATGATTCAAAGATGTTGATTGATTGTTGTTTTGATTGAAAACTATTGTTTGATAGTTGTTTGTAAAAGAAAATAATTTTAGTACATTGACATTGTCATTTTATGTGACTTTCTTTTTTAACATATCATTTTATATGATTTAGAGGTAACTATATATAATTTTTTCACATATTTTACGTAGAGAGTGTAGGATTGTATAGACATAATTTGATAATTAGATATAACATCCATACACATAAGTACCGTACGAAATAAAAATTGTTCGACATTTATAAATGTAAATAAAAATTCCACCGACATACAAATTTTACATGTCTATAAATCGAGTTCGGCACTTGATTTCCGTATCCATATATACGGATCATTGTTATATTGTAGGCACTAATCGAAATATCTTATCGACCAATACTTTTCTATAATAATGCTAGAGGTTAGTAAACCAAATAAATTGTTATACATATTAAAGTGCATCTATAAAAACAAAGCATGTATGTGTAGGTACATTAAATGTTGAATGGGAGATCATATCTTTTGAGCTGGCCCACTCAGAAGGCATTTGGGCCAATCAGCTCCAACATTTTTCATATCAAACAAACTTTCTTCTAACCAATCACATTGAATCATCTCATTAAGTAGTTATCAAACACCCCCTTAATCTCAAGCAATTAGCATATGTTCTAGTAACCTTTAGTTAGAAATTGGTAAATGAATCTGTTGGTCTTGAAATTTGTGTAAAATTTAAAATATATTTAAAGTTTAAAATCCATATTTTACACAAGACCCAATTCATATATGACTTAACTAACAAAATGTGACAGTACTGTTAAAAAATCCATTTTCTCTCCCTTGTTTGGCGACATTGGCGAAAAACCCTAAACTCTAAGAATGAATCATTTTTCCTTCACTCCTAACCTGCTAATATGTTCCTATTCCATATTTATTCCGTTTCCTGGTTGTGATTAATTCTTTGGATTAATCACTCGCTGGTTAGGGTTTGGTTTGCGCTTAGGGTTTGGTTATTGATTGGTTTTTCATAATAGTTGGTGTTATGGTTGCTGGGTTCTTGTTTGTTTACCCTTATCCGTTATTATTTGTTTTTTTTATCTGTTCTAAGCATCTTGATTATAGCTGATATAAAATATAAGTTGAACTAGGGTTTGCAAGGTGTTGTTGTGCGTGGAACTGTCTTTGGGTTTCCTGGAATTAATCAGGTAATAGTTATTGTAGAGTATTGCATGGTATTCTGCATGGTGTGATTATGAAGCTAGGGTTTTTGGATTCAGGGAGAAAAGGGGGTGGACGCATGATTGATAAGAATAAGGAGAGTAATTAGTTGAATACTGATGCAGGTATTCCGACCAGGATTTAATATTTATAATTCTCGTCTACCTAAGGTCTATCTAATGCACTAACGAGCAGTGAACCCGGTCGTGCGTAGTATAGAGAGTGGTAAAGCCGGAGTCGTTCCCAAAAGCTATCTAGATGAGGATCCTATTAAGTTTAAGTGTCACTTGTTTTAACTGGTTTTAAGGTTGAAATGATTGATTAAACTAAAGACAAGAAATAAATAACGAAAAGTAAATTAAGGTTGTGAACAATGGTAAGAAAGTGTGCTAACCTAATTAATCATCCTATCATGTAATGTTTATATTTTCTAAATTACTTCCAATTAATTCAAGTGGGGGTTTAAGTGGCTAAGACAGCATTTGGTCAATTCGTCATAACCTATCAACAAATGTTCCTACCCGACATCAAAGGCCTACCCTTTGGGGAGTCGAGGGTCTTAAGCAACCTAAGCCAAGTCATTAAGTACCCTACATGCAAGATTCGAAATATTGAGTGCCCGGGCGCTATCATCTTAAAGAATCATCCCTAACTTCTTAAGTTCGTCCATCTAAACGGTGATCTTTTGGTCAATTCGCACAAGAGGGAAAGGTAGTCAGTTGGTCAATTCTTACCAGTCCCTTCTCTACCTACTTACTTAGGGTCAATTGGTCAATTCTCCTAAGCAACTAGATACGACCGTACTTAAAAACTACCGAAGCTAGGGTAACTATCATCGAACTATGAATGCATACACTAGAAACAATTTATAAAAGCATGAAAACACAAACAATACAATCAAGGAATCATAACTAGGCTAGCACCAAAGGTGCTTAGCCGATCATATTAAAAGATACAATAAATTCAATGTTTAACATAATGAAAGACATGAATTAAAGTAAAAGATAAAAATGATTGCTAAAGCTTATCAATATGGTGTGATTCCTCCCTTGGAGATGGCTCTGTATGCTCCGTGTGATCTGCCTTTGGAACCCTCTTCACGTTCCCTGCCTTTGGGTTGAGAGTGAATGATGTGAAATGCAGATTTTAGGGCGTGTATTTATAGGCCCGATCACAGTCACGGCGTAACTTAAGTTTCAAGTTACGCCGTAACTTAATTATCTTCAAAACGGAAGCCTCGTTAAGGAGACTACGGCGTAACATAAGGAATACTTACGCTGTAGTTTGCAGCTCCGCCGTAGTGTTGGTATGAGTTACGCCATAACTAATACGTCCTCTTAACAGAAGGTTGTTAGATTGTAATGCTTGTAAGGATATTACGGCGTAGTTGATGGAGGCGCGAAATACTTCATGACCTAGATGCTTACGGCGTAACCTTAGTTGAAAGTTACGCCGTAACTGCAGTTGAGTTGGTCTTCCATGACAAAACACTAGCTACGACGTAATTGAGAACATGAGTTACGCCGTAGCTTCTTCTTAAATAGCATACTAACATAAAACCGTTAGAAAAATCTCCAAATCCGCATCTCTAAGCTTCAATGCCCATCTTTTTCCTGGAAGTGAAATATAAAGGAATACAAGCATAAATCCATAAAATATGAGCATAACCGGGGGAAATTGACACTAAAAAGTCAGGACTATTTGATGTTATCAAATATCCCCCCACTTGAACTCTACTTGCTCTCAAGTAGACCTTATTAGAAAATTTTCTAAAAAGATATCCCCTAATACCTGGAAGATATGAGTATAAAAATTCCTTATACTAGAATAAATCAAAGCCGTACACCTCACGAAATGGGAACAAACACTCATATTCTCTCATCAAGTCTAAGTATCAATTTCGGGGTGATCACTCAAAGCACAGTCATAGCATGTATTCTATCATAAGCTTGGCGGTTACACAAATCTCCACCACTAGAGTTAAGGACTAAACAATCTTTGAAGGCAATATGGGTAGACATAAAATAATGTTAAGGGTGAAATGTCATTGCTAACGTGTCAGGCAAGTGGAAAAAATCAATGATACATGACCAAATCCATGGCCAAGACACCAATAATTGCTCGCTTCATCATCTAGATACGCTTCATGACTAAAAGGTAGGATAAGACATGGGAAATAATTGGTGTAAAATAAAAATAAAAAAAATAATAGTCTTAACCTATAACCAAGTTGTCACCGCTCACCGTCCATCCAAATTTCAAGCTTTGAGATGAAGAAACCGGATCATGATATATCAAGTAGATGTGCCATTAGCGGACATCATGATGGGCACATTACCTGTTCTTCAAACTGTTGGTGTAATATTATCACCAATTCAATTCTTAAAATGTGACCGAGGTGGCCTCCTCGATGCTTAATTTCCGATGAGCTCCTAACATAGTGCTTATAACATTGCACTAAATAACTTAAACAATAATTTTTTTTTCGAATCATCATTTTTTCTTTTTATTTTTTTTTCAATCATAACTAAATAAAAAAATAAACATCCCCCAGTTGAGATGAACATATAATGAGAATATGGGGAGTCTTCAATGATCATTTGATGTAAGTCTTTGACGAAAGCGTGATTTCTGAACCTCTCTACTTGAACCTTGAACTTAGGCAAGCAGTAACTTCCCGATCATAAATTAAGACTACACGGTCAGCTAAGGTGAATGGGTGTAACGAAACAAACATAAAGGGTATGAAATGAAAGGAAAGGCTCTGAAGGGTGTATCTAGGTGTATCTTACACTAAAGGAGAGTGCAACAAAAGGGTTTAACATGGGAGTCGAAGAGTCGAGGTGACTAATCGATAGACACACAAAAATAGGCTATTTGGGTGATAAACCTAAAAATATTGCCTTCTCCAACTGATTATTCCATATATATCAAACATACCCCGTTTATGGTCTCGAAATGATACAAGGTCAAGTTCTAAAGTTTACAAGCTACCGGCACACTCATAATTTGGTGGATTTGGGTAAATAAGTGGAAACGTATAAGGCTAATCTCACCATGGAATATCAAAGGTTATAATATGCTCGGCTAAGGTCTACTCTAGTTATGTTAAGAAAAACATGTCAAATTTTTAAAAATGGCATAATTTTTCAAAATAAACTAAAAAAATGAGGGCAATTAAGTTCAAGTAATAATTCTACTCACGTCCCCCCCACATGAGATGTACAAAGTCCTTTTTGTACTAAACGTAAAATAAAGGTGAAGAGAAAGTAGAATTAGAGCGAGAACTTCCCTGAAATTTGCTCCTAAAAAGAAAGAAGGCACACGAAGAAAATCATGCCTTCGTTAAGCTTCCTGAGCAAACTTCGATCCCTGAAATCACAACTAACCGACAAGCATAATTCTACAAAAAGAAAAACAAAAACAAAAACAAAACAAACCTAACTCACTTTCGTAGGAATCATGGTTGCATTTAGCATATGCAACAAGCCTTTTAAACCACTTGGTGTCCCAAGTGGGCGAGTGTAGTCTCATGAGGGCTTACAGGGAACATACCCACAAAGTTCATTTAAAACTAATACAAGGTTATCATGCTAATATTGGAAAAATTCTAAAACTACAGGATGAATTACGGCGTAACCTTAAGGATGAGTTACGCCGTAATTTTTGCTTAAACATGGAATTCATCTACAGAAGACTGTTATGGCGTAATAATGGATGGATATTACACCGTAATGGTGGAAAACCTAGAGTGAATCAGCTACTGAAGAACGGTTACGGCGTAACCATAAAGAGAGTTACACCGTAACTTGATAACAGGATAGAATCAGGTCCCCATTTTAATTGTCATGAATTCATCTCCAATTCCTGTAAAAATGTTAAAAGCACAAAACCCAACAATAAAAATGAAAAGAAACAGAAATGAAAAGGATAATTTGGGTTGTCTCCCGAAAGAGAACTTTTCTTTATTACTAAGTCTTTAAGTTAGACTCAAAGCCATGGGGCTTTATGGGGGTCTTCACACTTGGCCAACTTCGTCCATCTCCCTCATTAAGTTGTGTCTGACCCATGCGATGTTAAGAGCGGTGCGAAGAAACTCCTTCCTTTCAATTTTCCAAACCTTGGAAAAATTTTCATCCGGTCCCAAGTGATATTTTGTAACTTCAAACTTTTTAGCTATAATGGGTGGGGGCCTCTTGTAGGGAATGCCAAGAAGTTTACATCTCCGCTGCTCGTATGCATCATCATCTGGGTCCGTGAACCCGTCATGACCTTGTAATTCAAGGTAGTCCATAATTCCCTCAATATCATCGTCATTGGACTTCGTTCCTTTAAACCACTCGTCATCAAGCAAATCCTCCACAAGCTCACGCTTACAATGCTCTTTTTCATCTATCCATTTATCCTTGTAATCATCTTTCATCTCGTCACTAGTGTCGTTAGGAATCTCTTCTTCACTTGGGTCTTCTTTACTCATGCAACCCTTCCAAATTTTTTCTTTAGTGGAAGCGTCCACTTTTCCATACTTTATTTTGACCCAATCAAATCCTAACTTATCTAACCAAGGAAAATCGGTTATTTCATTGTCGTTAGTTGAGGCCCATAAAAAATCGTCATCCGCAACTCTAGCCATGCTACTTCCCCCGTTACAATCTTCGTCAAACGGGTTACAAGAAGGCCAAAATATTTCGCCTTCGATTTTTATCTTTTCACACCAATGCTTTTGTGCAGCTTTTACCTTATTGTTGGCATCACTTTAGTAGTCTTCAACAACTCCATAATCCGAGAGTGGCTTGTTTGTTGCTTTATGAATATCATCAACACTAGGAGTTTTACAATTATCACCGCGGTTTAGATCCGCCCAAATTCTCCCTTTAGTGTCATTATACATCTTGCCAGAAACAGTCTGTACCCATGCATCGAATGTAATAATTCCTTTCCATTCAAGGTTCTTCCTTTCTTTATCATTTGTCGAAGACCACATGTACTTTTTATTTTTTACCCTTTCCTTGTCATCTCCACCATCGCAAATGTCATCATTAGGGTTACATGAAGCCCAAAGGTCATACCACTGATCATTGTCCACTGGTATTGCTCTACACCAATGGTATTTTTTTTAGATGAGGACTTCGGATCCATGTTCTGAATTTTGGGCCAATCATTTTTAGATTCAGGCTTATGTGCTGCACTATGGCTTGATAACATCAAATAGTCCTGATTATTAAGTGTCAATTTCCCCCAATAATGCTTGTAATTTATATCATTTATATGGATTTACGCTTGTTTTCCATTGTTTTCCACTTTCAGGTAATTACGAGCATTGGAGCTAAAGAGACGCGGAGCTGGAGAAATATCTAAAGATTTATCAAAGTATGCCATTTTGAAGAGGTTACGGTGTAACTCCTCTCTCACATTACACCATAACTATTGCGTGACTCAGAATACCAACTTATCAAGAGGTTACGGCGTAACTCTTCCCAAAGGTTACGACGTAACTACATTAGGTCATATGAGTATGCACGCCGCTGATACTTATGTCGTAACTACTACATCAATTACGGCGTAACCATGTTTTATGAAGACTAAGGCGTAACCACTTATAAGTTTACGCCGTAACTAGCAGATCTATCGTTATTACGGAGTAACTGAAGGTTACAGCGTAACTCTTGTTATAGTTACGCCGTAACACATTTCTGGCCTATAAATACCCATGAATTCCAGCATTTCTAATCATCCCATTCCACACACAAAAAACCAAAGAACGTGGGAAAAAGCTAGAGGAAGGTCCAGAGGAGCATACAGAGCTGTCTCCAAGGGAGAAATCACTCCCCTACGATAAACATTAGCATTTCTTATTTCTTTTACTTTTAATTCGTGTATTTCGTACATTTGAATATTGAATTGGTTTGTATGATTAATATGAACGGCTAAGAACCTCTTGGTTCTGGCCTAGTTATGATTCCTTAATTGTTTTGTCTGTGTTTATGTTACTTCCGTATAATTATTTCTAAGTGTATGCATGCATAGTTTATTGGTAGCCACCCTTGGTTCGGTAGTTTTGAATGGCGGTTGAGGCTAATTGCCTAGGAGATATGACCAACTGACCCTATGTGAGCGGACTGAGACGGGAAGGGTAAGATATGACCAACTGACGACCCTTTCTACTTGTGCGATTTGACCATTTGATCACCTATCGTTTGGATGAACTTAAGAATTAGGGGGTGCATGTCTAAGTTCCTAACGGCCGGGCATTCACTATTATAAATCTAGCATGTAGCGGTACTTAATGACTTGGCTTAGAAGACCAGGAACAACAGGACTTATGACGGTGCGCCTGATTTCTCTTGTGGTGGCATCTTTGGTGATAGGTTAGGGCGAATTGACTAAATGTTGTCCTCTCGACTTTGACCCCACCTGAAGTAATTGGAAGTAAGTAGACATAGACATAACTAGCTAGGAGGATTAACTAGGTTAGCACCACTCTCCTCTGTTGATTTCCTTTTACCATTTATTTGTTTTATTTACTTTTATTTGCCTTTAGAAGTTTAATTAATTAATTCCCTATCGAAACCTTCATTAGTCTGTGACACTAGACTTAATAGCAATCCAACACACATAGCTCTTGGGACGACCTCGGCTTTACCGATTACTACACTACACGCGAGCTGGTACACTGCCCGTTAGTGCATTAGGGTAGACCATAGGTATAATGAGTTAATATAAATATTAAAACCTGGTCAGTAAAACCTGCATCAAGTTTTTGGCGCCGCTGTCGGGGAGTTATATTAGGATTTATATTAAGTCTTTAATTTCGTTTTAAATTTTTCTCACGATCATATCTCAAGTTTTCAGGTACCATGAAAGTTGTTAACATCAATGACCTCACTCTTGAGGAATATTTGGCATTAACAAGAGAAGAACAAGGACCAGGGATTGTTAGCCAGCTATAGCAGAAGATGCTCAATTCGAAATCAAACCTCAATTCATGACGGAATTACGTGCAAATCCTTTCTCTGGAAGCATCACCGATGATGCCCATGAACATATAGACAACGTCGAGTACATTGTCAGCCTATTCAAGATTCCCAGAGTCTCACACGATGCTATAATGTTACGTGTATTCCCTATTTCTCTTACGGGAGCTGCATAGAGATGGGTTGATCGATTACCTGCTGGGACTGTCAACACTTGGCCTATCTTAAAAAAGTTTTTCATTCAGAGATACTGTCCTCCATCAAAGACGGCTAAGCAATTGGAAGAAATCCATAATTTCAAGCAAGAGGGTGATGAAACGTTATACCAAGCTTGGGAAAGATATAACGAATTGTTATACAAATGCCCTACTCATGACCTCGACATCCAACAAAAGGTGAACGTCTTCTACAAGGGTCTGAACATCTCCTCAAGACAAATGATTGATTCTCAAGGGCAGATTCCTAGTATGACACCCACTTTGGCTTTAGAAACTATTCAAAAATTGGCAGACCACTCTCACAAATGGCACAATGAAGGGAGCAACCAGAGTAAGAATGAAGATATGGAAGGCCTTGCAGCAATAAACAACAAATTAGAAAGCCTTGGAAGAGAAATGAAGAAGCTCAAGGAAAATGTGCATTCCATTCAAGTAGAGCGAAATGGGATTCCACCTTCTAAAGAATGTTCCTCCAACGAGGAAGTTAAAAGAATCGAAGAAGTTAAATATGGAAGAGAATCCCCTTTCAATAACCACAATAATAACGGGCCCAGATATCGAGAAAAATCCCCTAGATTCTACACAAGAATCAACAACAATCCTCCTAAACCTAGCCTTGAGGAAATACTGCACAGACACATCGAAGAAACTACAAATAAGGAAGATAAACTCAAGGAATGGATGGTCAAGGTAAAGGAGGACACCAATATGAACCTACATAACCAAGATGCTGCAATTAAAAACCTTAAAACACAAATTAGGCAGTTGACTAAAAACCTCGAAGCAAGTAACGCTAAAGCCATTGCCTGCAAAGCCATATTTACGCAAGATAAAGCAAGGAAAGAGCAGGACACATCCTCCATCACTAACGATCTTTCCAGAATTAACTACCTGAAAAAGGATGATAAATCAGAAGAAGACGAGGTCCTACCAAGCCAGCTTCCTGAAAAACAACAATACCAGGAAAGTTTTCTTCTTCCATGCGCTATTGGTAATACTAAGATTCATGCATTAGCTGATTTGGGGGCTGGGGTAAACCTTATCTCTACCACTTTATTTGATAAAATAAAACTTACCAATTTAAAAGAAACAACAATTATGATAGAAATGGTTGATTCATCTAAAGTTGTACCTAAGGGAATTGTTAATAATGTGCTTTTAAAAATTGGAAAATTCTTTTTTCCGACCGATTTTGTAGTTATTGACATGGGGAAGCGGGAGACTTACAACTTAATTGTTGGAAGGTCTTTTCTAGCCACTTGTAGAGCCCAAATTAATGTTTTTGAAAAACAAATTTCTTTTGGAACTGAAAATGAATGAATAACTTTTAGCATGGGAGAACATTTACAACAAAAAGTGGAAATTTCAAATAATAACGTCGAAATTGTTAATGTTCAATCACTAGATCCCGCTCTACACTCTAATCCTATTACTAATGATAGTAGAGAGAATATTAATTGTAAGCAGAAGCAAGAAGAAATTATCAAAAGCATTGAAGAGACTCTGATTCCAATCAAACATTTCAACAACTCGATGTCAATCAAGGATAGCGAATCAGTGACAGCATGACCACCGTTTACTCGTCCTCAAAATTATGAAAGAAAGGCGAATGAATGGATATACCCTCATAAGGGAGAGGGACATGATATTGAGTTAGCATTGGAAGATTGGTACAAAATAAGATTTGGGAACTCAAAAACCCATAAGGGGTTGGTCAAGCAATATAAGTATAATCATCTCACTGACACAATAAAAGGCAAAAGATCCAGCATCAGTATTACTAGTAGTCTTATTACCGAAGATGATGACCGGGGAAAATCATTTGATAAATGGCTTTCACATAAGTTAGGGACAAATGGCATCAGTAATTCTACAAAGAAAAAAGGTTCGACAAATGGATAAATGAGTGCCAACGAATGGTGGAAGTGGGCCAGATCCTAAGGCCCCCATAGAAGCACTGCAACTCTGAGTCTAACTTAAAGACTCGTAAATAAAGAAAAGTGCTCTTTCGGGAGACTACCCGAATTATCCCTTTCTTTTGTTTTATTTTTCATTTCTGTTAGGTTTTGTGTTTTCTAACCATTTTTGCAGGAAACGAGGAAGATTGCTGCTACATTTTGCTGATCTGAACAGAGTTACGGCGTAACTCATGTATTTGATTACGCCGTAACCAACCTTGTGCAGCAGAATCATTGGACGCATTACCAATTACGGCGTAATACCATCTCTGTGGTTACGCCGTAACCATTCGCTTTGCAGCTTATTTTAGGTTTTGCCAGTTACGGCGTAACTCCTTAAAAAGAGTTACGACTTAACTCTCCTCTATCTTAATTCTTTCATTTTAAAACACAATAACCTTGTATTAGTTTTTAAATAAACTTTGTGGGTGTGTTCCCTGCAAACCCTCACGAGACTTCACTCGTCCACTTGGGACACCAAGTGGTTTAAAATGCTTGTTGCATATGCTAAATGCAACCGTGATTCCTACGAAAGTGTTTAGGTTTGTTTTTCATTTTTCATTTTTATTTTTAGAATTATGCGTGTCGGTAGTGTGATTTCAGGGATTGAACTTTTTTCATGATGCTTATACGAAGGCACGTCTTTTTTTCGTGGGCCTTCTCTCTTTATTGAGCAAATTTCAGGGAAGTTCTCGCTCTAATTCTACTTTTCTCATCACCTTTATTTAATGCTTGGTACAAAAGGGACTTTGTACAATTCAAGTGGGGGGACAGAAGTAGAATTATCTCTTGAACAATATTTTGCCCTCAGTTTTTCTAGTTTATTTTGAAAAATTATGCCATTTTTAAATTTTTGACATGTTTTTCTTAACCTAACTAGATTATACCTTAGCCGAGAACATACAACCCTTGACATTATATGGTAAGATTAGCCTTATCCATTTCCCAATTTTTACACCAATTCCACCAAATTATGAGTGTGCCGGTAGCTTGTAAACTTTAGAACTTGGCCTTTACATCATGTCGAGACCATAGACGATGTGTGTTGAGTTAGCTCGATGTATTTGGACTTTTCAGTTTTAGAAGGCAATATTATAGGATTATCACCCAAACAGCCTACAATTGTGTGTCTATCGATTAGTCACCTCGACTTCTCGACCCCCATGTGAAACCCTTTTGTTGCACTCACCTTTAGTGCAAGATACCCCTAGATAAACCCTTCTAAGCCATTCCTTTCATATTGACAACCCAATATATTGTTTCGTTACACCCATACACCTTAGCCTACCCTGTAGTCTTTATTTGTAATTGGGAAGTCATCATTTGCCTAAGTTCAAGGTTCAAGTGGAAAGGTTTGGAAATTATGCTTTCATCGACAACATTCTTGAAGATCATTGAAGACCCCCTGAATTCCCATTGTTCATCTCAAGTGGGGGGATATTATGTTATTATTGTTATGATTCAAAAATAAATAAATAAATAAATAAAAGAATAAAAAAAAAGTTGTTATGTTATTGTAAAAAGTGCATTGTTATAAGCACTGTAGTATGAGCTTAATAGACTTAGTATCGAGGAGGCCACCTCGGTCACATTTGAAGATTGAAGTTGGTAATTATGCCAGCAGCTGAAGAAAAGGTAGTGTGCCCATCATGACGACCTCTAATGACACATCTGCCTTACATTTCATGATCCGGTTTCTTGACTTCAAAGCTTGAACTTTGGGCGGACGGTAAGTGGTGATGACTTGGTTATAGATTTAGACTACCTGCTTGTTTTTCATTTTACACCACTTATATATCTCATGTCTTATCCTACCCTTTAGTCATGAAGCGTGTCTAGGTGATGCAGCGAGCAATCTTTGGTGTCTTGGCCATGGATTTGGTCATGTATCATTGATTTTGTCCACTTCGCCTTGACATGTTAGTAATGACGAGTCACCCCTTAACCTTTGTCGTGTCTACCCATATTGCCTTCGAGAATTGTTTAGCCCTTAACTCTAGTGGTGGAGATTTGTGTAACCGCTAAGCTTATGATAAAATGCATGCTATGACTGTGCAATTGAGTGATCACCCCCGAAATTGCCACTTAGAATAGTTGAGAGATTTGAGTGTTTTTCCCCTTTCATGAGGTGTTCGACTTTGTTTTATTCTAGCATAAGGGATTTGTAAACTTATATTTTCCAGGTTATGGAAGATATCTTTTTAGGAATCTTTCTAATAAGGTCTACTTGAGGGCAAGTAGAGTTCAAGTGGGGGGATATTTGATAACATCAAATAATCCTAATTATTAAGTGTCAATTTCCCCCGATAATGCTTGTAATTTATATCATTTATATGGATTTATGCTTGTTTTCCATTGTTTTTCACTTTCAGGTAAATTACGAGCATTGAAGCTAAAGAGACGCGGAATTGGAGAAATATCTAAAGATTTATCAAAGTATGCCATTTTGAAGAGGTTACGGCGTAACTCCTCTCTCACATTACGCCGTAACTATTGCGTGACTTAGAATACCAACTTATCAAGAGGTTACGGTGTAACTCTTCCCAAAGGTTATGACGTAACTACATTAGGTCATAAGAGGATCCACGCCGCTAATACTTACACCGTAACTACTACATCAATTACGGCGTAACCATGTTTTATGAAGACTACGGCGTAACCACTTATAAGGTTACGCTGTAACTAGCAGATCTAGCGTTATTACGGAGTAACTGAAGGTTACGGCGTAACTCTTGTTATAGTTACGCCGTAACACATTTCTGGCCTATAAATACCCACGAATTCCAGCATTTCTAATCATCCCATTCCACACACAAAAAACTAGAGAACGTGGGAAAAAGCTAGAGGAAGGTCCAGAGGAGCATATGGAGTTGTCTCCAAGGGAGAAATCACTCCCCTACGATAAGCATTCGCATTTCTTATTTCTTTTACTTTCAATTCTTGTATTTCGTACATTTGAATATTGAATTGGTTTGTATGATTAATATGAGCGGCTAAGCACCTCTTGGTGCTGGCCTAGTTATGATTCCTTAATTGTTTTGTTTGTGTTTATGTTACTTCCGCATAATTATTTCTAAGTGTATGCATGCATAGTTTATTGGTAGCCACCCTTGGTTTGGTAGTTTTAAATGACGGTAGAGGCCAATTGCCTAGGAGATATGACTAACTGACCCTAGGTGAGCGAACTGAGACTGAAAGGATAAGATATGACCAACTGACGACCCTTTCTACTTGTGCGATTTGACCAACTGATCACTTATCGTTTGGATATGCTAACAAAATGAAGTGCACGAAAATAAGGCTCGGAAACTATCCGCGACCTAAAATGAATGTTATGACTTGAGTTATGATATGTTGTCGTGAATGCATGATTTGAAAACGTATCACCCAATATGCTACTTGAAAACTAGTTATATAAAATATTGTTACTTGAATGTGTGACGGTTCCATGTCAAAAATAATTACTTTTGAGCTAATGGTGAAAATATAGTTAAAACTATGTAACGGTTTTAGTAATTGAAAAATCGGTTTACATTGGACTTGACGTAATATATACATAGGAAAACTAACTTGTTTTTAAGGTCCATTTCCCCCGAAACGTCCGTTTAGGCCCTCAAAACCTTGATTAAAAACCCTGACAGCATACTAATGCTGTGAATGGTGTTTTCAGCACGTTTTCGACTCAAAGTTCGGTTAACCATAACTCACTCATTTTAAGTCCGTTTTTCAAGTTCTTTATATCCACGGTTTCGTATTAACATATACTAATATATTGTTGATAAGTCGACACATTTAATAACGTTTAAGACCCATTTTTGACTCGTACAAAATAGACGTAACAAGCTGAAATTTTCAGAATTTATAGTTTTCGTCGTCAAACTTGAATATTTCATATCTTCTTCGTTATAACTCCCTTTTAACCCGTTCAAGCGACCACGTTTTCGTTTTAAAGTATATTTTCCAAATATATAGCCCAAAAATATTTATCTACTGTCGAAAATTCTAGATTTTAAAAATAAGGACAGACCCTTTTTAAAACTTGTCGAAATGAGTTTTCCTCGCGCCAAACCTATTCCCACCAATTCAAAACAACTCCGAAGCTATTCTAATCCTACCATACACCTTCTTAGGGTGTCATGGGTTCCTAGACATCACCAAAAGTAATATATGTTTCAAGGGATTCATTGTAGGATAATTATATTACATAATAAGTAATAAAAACAACAAAAGTGGTATAAATATCCATAAGACTTGCGTGTTTTGCTCAAATATGATGAAATGAATATGAAATAAATATGAAAGATGAAAAATGGACATGAGATGCTTACTAGTTAACTTGATGAGGTTTATGATCAATGGTTTAATCCTAATCACTCAAGGTTTTTATTTCAAAACCTTAATCAAGAGTGTAACTAGAGTGTATAAAACTTGATTAGAAAAATTTTGATGAAATCCTTCTTGATCCTCCTATGGTGGCCGGTTCTAGGTGAGGAAGAGAGGAGAGGATATTTTGATTTCACCTTGAATATTAGTTATGTGTGTATGTTTGTAAATATAAAATGTATATAAGTATAATTGTAAGTAGATATTTAGTGAATAAATGGTGTGACTCTTACCCTTGTCGACACACATAAAAAAAAAGGGACAAGTTGCATTTAGTGGTAATTAACTATATTAATGTAGAGTAAATGTGTAATTAAGTAAGGATAATTAATAACTTGCGTATTTATTTAAGCATTTAGGGTAGCGATAGCTAAAAATAAATTTTAACGGAGCAAAATAAAATATATTGAAGTCATAAAAATTATAAAAATACATTTCTTGCAAAATTTGAGTGAATAATTATTTATCGTGTTGAATTTACGAAAACCGTCGTAATTATATAAATATAACAATTTATATACAAAGTAAATTTAAAACACTGGGTAAACTCATAATATTATTTTTATAATCTTAATATGAGTATTAAAATATATCGGGATAATTTTTGGAAGTGTCGGATCAAATGTTCAAATAATGTTTACGCGATAGCGTTTATTTAATAAGAAAATAAGCGTTTAATGTAAAATGCAAAACCCATGCATAAATTGATATGAAATGATGAATATGGAGTTTGAGAAATGACCGGAAATTGAGAATTGTGACATTCTTCCCATGTCAGAGGAATCACGTCCTCGTGATTCAATCGATGATACTTAAAGGTCTACCCTCAGGTTTCACGAAATCAGGGTGTATGGTCAAAGTGCTTATGCCAAAACTTACGCGTCTAGGTTTCTTATCTAATGAGGCTCACTAAATCTGAATAATACGGTGGATCACTTAATGGTCTAGGGAAAACGTACCAGTTACGCATTGCGGGCTGCCTCGGTTCCTACATAGAATGCTCTAGCTCGGGGTGGATTGAGATTGAGTACAGGGTTTGGGTTATTTCCTTCAATTGCCATAGCTAGATGAGCTTGCATCGGTGGCTTATTCAACTGAGGACAATTATTCCGGTAGTGATTTGGGCTGTTGCACTCGAAGCAAGTCCTTTGATTATTCCTCATGTTACCCACATTAGCTGGTGTTACTTGTGTTTTACACTGCTCCTTAAGATGGCCGTATCGATTGCAATTTGTACACAAGCGGTAGGGCTTGGTCTTCGGATGATGATAAGCACATTTAGCACACTTGGGATGTGTACCCGCATACTCTCTTTGTTCAGTACCAGTTGCCACAAAAACTCTTACCCTTTTGTTGTCTGCTAGCACGTCCATTTGCTTATTCGACCTACTCGCTTCCTTCCTCTTGTCACTGCTATTCAAAGTACCATTTCTAACCATCTCGTCTGTCAGGGTTCCTGCCCTCAGTATTGCACTTTGTATTGTAGATGGCTCAGTCGTTTTCACAGTTCCACGGATTTTGGGGACAAGACCACATATGTACCTCGTGATTCTCTTGGACTCAGGGGTAACTAGATGAGGAACTAGTCTGGCTAACTCATGAAATCGGTCTATGTAGGCTGCGTGACCAGCCCCTATCATGGAGTGGTGATAAAGTTCATCTTCCTGTTTTTGCATTTCATTGTCCGGGCAGTACTCCTCTTTCAATAACGCCTTAAATTCGTCCCATGTTATACTTGTAGCTGCTTCTCTGCCCCTAGCCTGTAGCTGTGTGTTCCACCATGTCAATGCCTTCCCTGATAGCAAGCAAGCAGCATACTTCACCCTCTGATGTGCGGCACAATTGCTGATGTCGATCACTGACTCTATTTTCTCTACCCATCGAGTATACGCCAAAGCACCTCCTATACCATCAAACTCCACAGGTTCGCATGCTGAAAATTCCTTATACGTGCATCCAGTTCGGTTGTTGTTGTTGTTGTTGGTGTTGTTGTTGTTACTGCCAACTACATTGTTGGTGTCGCCATTCCCGTTCCCGCGGTTTCCCGAGTTATTCATATGGTTTCCAACTTGTGTGACAATAGTGGGAAGCAAGATTTGAAGTTGTTGAGCGATGATGGCGGCAAAATCTGGGTTTCCGTCAGCGTTGTTGTCATTGTTACCCATGTCGCTACCGCCTTCTCTACCTCCACGCTCACCTGTCCTTCCACCCCTTTGCGCCGCACCACCTCGGTCAGTGCTGCGTGTTACCCTCTTTGGTGTCATGATCTCTGCAAGGGAAAGAACCGTTGAATTCCCATGCCACAAATTGGTTTCTAAGGTGTGCCCACACCGATCTACGTATGCGTGGTCGCATATGTCCACGTGGGTTGTGACGCATTTATAATTATGTTGGCTGATCGGTGCTAAACCGTCAAGTTTAATTACCCAAGCTAACCACTTGTGAATGGTCAACCGTAACAAACTTAAAACAACTCAAACACTAATGCAATTAAGATCAGAGGTATATAGTGGATTCCTGGGTCGTTAAGTCCCACGGAGGATGAATTGGTGTAAAAACACTTGATCAGATGATAGAATGATCACTAAGGATAGTGATCAGTAAGGATTTTGATGGATAATTACCTAAAGAAAAGTTTTATAAATTACAGCGACTTAAATGCAAATTAAGAAAATTAAAAAGATAAAATATATTAAATAAACGCTATCACTATTTTTAAAGTGATGAACGTTTAAAACCTAAAACGTACGTTTAAATAAAATTACGTAAACGTACAAAATAAAACGTGAGTTTTAAGAAATAAAATGCCTACAAATATGAAAATGACATTTTTACAATCCTAATAATAAAAGAAAATTATTAGAAAAAGAAAATTATTTTTACAACTATTTATTTAATTATTATTAATTAAAAACTATTTATTAAGTATTTAAAATGCACTAAAATATAAGAAAATACAAAATTAACCTAGAAAAATAAAATTATAACTTAGAAAAATCTAAAATATGATAAAACTTATTTTAAAACTGAAAATATATTTTTTACACTTTTTATGTATTTATTATTAATTTAAAACTATTTAAAACTAATTAACATGCTAGAAAATACTATTTAAACCAAGAAAATTATGGAAAAATACTTTTTATGACTTTTACATTTATCTTAATCTAGGAAAGTTGAAAACATATTTTTTAAGCTTTTTCTGATTTATTAGTATTAAAAGCTATTTAAAAAGGATTAAAAACTAGTTTAAATAAGGAAAAATATTAAACAGTGATGGAAAAATCTGAAAAATTCAGGAAAATGCTAAAATATTATTCTAAGTTTATAAAAAATATAAAAACATATGCTTATTTGTGAGAATATGAAACTGTAGAGCAACTGCTTAAAAATAAGCAATTCAAAATAAGCTAAAGGCCATCAAAGAGTACCAGCTGACCACAGAAGCTAACTAATGCTATATTAAGTATATCTTAACTATTTAACAGTACTATAGATCACTAAAGAAGCTTAAATAGGATTAGAGCTTATTAGATTATTAAAGCAAATCAGTGATCAGGTAGCACCTATAAGCTATTGCATAAGCTAAATAAATAAGCTAAATGGAAAAACAGATATAGGGACTTAAATTAGACCTGGCCTACTATACTTGGACCAAAAATCAGGTTATCACAAGCTTGAATGAAGCTTGTGAACAAGCTGCAAGTTGTGCCTGTGCACACTCAGTGAATACTGAGTGTGTACAGAGCATGCATTTTGACAAGGGGTCAAAATAAGCCAGAAAATAAGCACTGAACAAGCTGAGAAAAGATGAACTATCATTTTTCTAATTTAGTTAAGCAACTAAATATTGATATCCCAAAAGATGAATGGTTAAATCCTAATAATAAACACACAATGAAAATCTAAAGTTTATTAAAAAACAGGCTAATGAAAATTTTGGCTTTTTGACAGTTATGAACTTTTGACTTTTATGAGATTTGAATCAAATTTCTTAACTGAATTTTTTGTTTAATGGCAAAGTAAGACTAATGCAAGCTATGTTATAAAGTTCTACACCTATATGCTAAGTTTTGGACTTAGAAATCCTTGACAGTTAACAATTATTAAGCATACAATGGAATTTTGACTTTGAGTACTTGTAAGTACAAACCTATGTCCTAAATGAGTATAATAAACCTAAGTGATATTGAATTGACAGGGCTCAAACTCTGTACCATTGGTTAGCACAGAAATGAGCCTAAATCCAAACACACCTTAAGGAGCTTAAATGTAATCTGCTCTATCTAATCTTAATGATGCTCTATACTAATGATAAGAACTATTCTATAATAATGATAACAAGCTAATAGATGCTAACTAAACATTAATAACCTATAGCAATGAGTAAATCAAATAATGTGGTAAACAAATAAGGCTTAACTGAAATTAAGAGTACTCACATGAGGTCCAACTTAACTGAAGTTTAACTGAAAACCAGATATCACTATCTAAACCCAATACTAATCCAAACCAGAATTTAGCTCAGTATCAACTCATCTTCATTTCCATACCAAATTCCACTTCAGTTGACTTTCGTTGACCAAAGTAAATTTTTAGATTAGAATCTGAGTAGTGCTTGTAATAAGTGACTAATGAGCTAGATTAAGCTTATAAAAGCTTTTTCAATCCTTAGCAACAACTAAGTACAACATTTGAGTGTTTTGAGAATTTAGACATAAAAGTAAGCATAAACTGAATTTATGAAAACAAACTGAAATTAATACTTGTAATAGGTTTAGATTACATTAAAAACTTTAACAATACAACTTGGAAACTTAAAAATAAATACTGAAAAGTAAATTTTAACTAAAGCGACATTTTTAAACTAAAACTACACTACTACTGCTTCTCCTCTGCTTCTTTTTCCTTTTATAATGATCTATTTTAGTCTTTGTCGACCTCTGAAGCTTTCCCACTTGATTGTACCTTTGAATTCATCCTAATCGTCCACTTGGACATTTGGCGGGAAAAGTCTTTTGACTGGATAGAGTAGGTTTTTGCAATTAAGGGGTTTTGTTGGATGTGGAGGTGGAAGGAGTAGGTATACATGTGTTAGGGGTGATGTGGAAAGGTGTTGGTGAGGTGGAAACCATGTGGTTTTGGTTTACAGGGATTGGAGAAGGAGAAGCACAGTAAGCGCGGTTTTATTATTTAAACGTGAGTTGGGCTTGGGTGTTGGGCTAGCCGGGTAAGGATTGGATTTGGACTTGTGTTTATAACAAGGATCCGTTTGGTTTAGTTAGTACACAAGGACCATTCATGTAATATGTTGAATTTTCAAGGACTGATCCTGCAAATATTCCAAAGCTAATACGAGGGCCTAACTTGCCATTCATTAATAGTACAAGGACCATTAGTGATAAAATTCCATTTTTTTATAATTCCAATGACCTTTTATGTCATTTTTGAAACTTAAGGGACCAAAGATGTAATTTTCCAAAAGTTTATCATAAGGACCAATTTTGTCATTTATGAATAGTACAAGGTTTATTTTTGATAAATTTCACTTTTTAAATTAACCAAGGACTATATTTGTCATTTTCCAAACTTGAGGGACTAAAGTTGTCATTTTGTGATTTTTAAACTTTAAAGGGTTTATTTTGACAACTTTTGAATCCCATGGACCTTAAATGACATTTTACAAGTTTTTGAATTACCAGGGACTAGTTTTGACAATTTTTGAAACTTGGGGGACTAAAACTGCCAATTATGCAAACTTGATACGTTTTTCACCAGATTTTGATGTTTTTGCATTTAAAACATATAAAACACTTGTTTGTGATATTTTTATCATTTTGAAGCATTTCTGAGTGTTTTCAGATATTTTTGGCATTCTAAACAGTATAAAAATGATGAGTATTTAGACACTCATCAATCCCCCACACTAAGATATTGCTAGTCCCTAGCAATGTTTTAAGAAAAATTAATGGATTTTATCTCTTTACCAAAAGCCATTACTTCTGGAGTAGCCAATTGTTTCAGTTCAAGTAAGAACTTTGGTACAATGATAACCAAATGATTTTGAGCAAATCATAAGCTGTGAACGGATTTGATTTGTCTTTACCAGAAGCCGTTTGCTTCTGGACTAGCCAACTCTTAGATAAATTATCAATATTATCTTTGGTGAGCCGATTACCAATTATGGTTTTTCCACTGCCTTTACCACAAGCCATAAACTTGCGGGCTAGCCAACTCTTCACTAATTAAAGATATGGTGAGCTGAACACCATACAATTTTAGGCAAATTGCAAGCCATGAACGGATTTGAGATATCTTTACCAAGATCCGTTTGCTCCTGGATTAGCCAATCCTTATGTGGGTTAGACATGGTGGACTGATTACCATTTGTTGTGTTTAGTACATAGTACTTCTACTAAATAAAAAATTTTAAAATTTGGCCATTTTTGGGGAAAAAGGGACTAAAAGGGTACATTGATGATCAAATTCGCCAGAATTTCCCCCCCCCCCCCCCCCCACACTTAGAAATGAATATTGTCCTCAATATTCAAAGTACCGGCTGTTATGCCGAAACTTAGAACGTAAAAAGATAACATTACTAGCTAAGTGTAGAAACACAACAATTATTTTCTTTTTAAATATTTACAATTTTCATTCATTTTTAAGATCTATATACAACATGTGGGGCATCTCCCCCACACTTAGGTGGTAGAAAGGGGTAAGAAGTCAGAAATATGGGTGAAAACCCATATGGTGTGTGCTACTGTTTTTGATTCCCGAGTCGCTAGCTTGACTCGACCCCGAATTAATTTGATCATGGGGAAGTGAGTGGAAGTGACAATCTCCATCGGACTTTCATTCAAGATGTTTGTATAAACATTGAAGTACGTGAAAGTTCCACACCGATGAGATATACATAGAACCGGCTCAAAAATGATAAATGAAAATGCCGGGGTCAAAGATAATGTCTTCATTCCCGAAGGAGTGAAGAATAGGAGAAGTTACGGGATATATGAAGAAAAGAAAGAAAATCATGATAAAAACCATGACTAACTCTTCATCCTCAATAGAAGAATTCATAGTTTCATGAATCTCCTCAGTTAAGCTCACTTGATCAAGACATATTATGAGTGTGTCTAGATCAAAGTAGAAATTATCATACTCCGGCGGAGATATGATATGAGTAAGTTCACAGGAGAACTCCTCGAAGGTGAATGAATCATATTCAGAATTGATATGAGTGGGTTCATTGGTGAACTCCTCCAATGTGAATGATTCATAATCGGGGAGAGAATTATGAGAATGAGAAGTGGTAATACCACTAATCTTCTCTCCCATATGATCAAAATGGAACGTTTGCAATTCCGGAATAGAATCATCGAACAAAAGTTCACTATCCTCAAAGGGGATAGGATATGAAGTAGGCTTTTCATTAAAAGCCTCGATTCTAGAAATGAGAAGATTAACATTCAATAATGTAAGACGAAGAGCTTCGTCTTGGATTATTTTTTCATCATTCTCTTCTCCTAAGCTGACAAGCTCAGAAGGTAACTCACCCACATAACTTATGTCTCCACAAGATAAAGAATAGTTCTCATCAGAATCAGAGAACATCTCAATATGATCATTTTGGAAGACAAGAGGGGTAGGGATATCACACAAATGCTCGAGAATTCCCTGTGACTCTCTTGGGATTGGGACAAGGTCCTCAACACTAGACTTTATGAATTCGTCCGATTCCTTTTCAGGAACAGTGTCAAGAAGCTCATCCCCCATGTTCAGAGAGCGAGTGTGAACCTCGGGTGTGATAGCAGTTGTTTGAGAATGAATCTCAACTGCTGGGATATCCACTGATGAATTTGATGAATCTTCAAGTGTATCTTCATCATCACTGTCATCAGGAATAAAATGAAATTGAGAGCTAGATCTCGCTGCTTTTTCTTTTGCAATTGATTCCCTAACATATTTTTCAAAGGCAATTTGGGAATTTATTTTAGCAGCCTGCTCTTCAGCTAGCAATTCTTCCATGGATTTCTCATGTGAATTTTGAATGACGGGATATTGTGGGAGTGGAGATTTGTCAAAACCGGAAGGTTGACATTGATAATCATCATGAGGACCTCCACAATATACACAAGAAAAACTGGGAACATTATGAAATGTTGTTTTACTCAACTCCTCAGTTCTTTTCAATGACTCCAGAAGCTCTAGATAAGTGTCTTGTTGGGTTTGCTGAGGAGTTTGAGTCATTTGGCACTGTGGAGGTTGGTCGTTATATGGATAGTCATAATTGTTACAAGGAAATGGATTCCTTGTTTGACAATCAGAGCTGAAATGGGGACCTCCACAGATCTCACAACAGTAAAATTGTTGAGCCTGGATTGGTGAATCATATGGATGTTGGTCATAACCAAAGTTCTGAGCATCACTGGAAAACTGTTCATAGACAAACGTGTTTCCGGATTGACACTCAACTCTTTGGTGAGGACCTCCACAAAATTCACAGCAGTATTGTTGATTATATGAAGATAAGTCGGGTTGTGGTGGGTAATTAGAAAAATTTAATTAGGATCATAATTAAATGAATTCCTCGAACCACAAAACAAACAACTCCCGTTACGAATATCATTACCACACTGTACACACGTACACCAGCGACATGGTGAACCAAAAAGAGGCTCACCACAACCGACACAAGGAATAAACGATTCTATTTGAGAGTTATGAGAAGGAATCGGTTCATTCAAAGAATCAACAAAACCAACATGGTGATCTGAATAACTATTAAGATTCAAAGAACATTTTGAAAAATCCGGAGGTGGGACAAGTGGTGTGCTATGAGAGCTAGCAATTTCTACCACTTCCGTTATGGTCTCCGGTTTTGGTTCTTGAGAAACGTGAAGATTAGGCAAGTCATTCTTACTAGTCACCGGTTTAAATTCTGCATGTTTGCTTTTAACCGTAAATCGTGAAAGTGTAGGATCAATTTTAGAGGGTTTAGGGGCAATTGAGGGATTTGATCTTTGGATAACCGTAGGTTGGACGTATTTAGCACCTCCATTATCAGAGGGAAGTACCTGGTCCTTTGTCACCCCGGTTTCTCGTTCCATTTCCCTTTGCAGAATTAATGGATCATTACGAACAACACGAATTCTTGACATTTGTGATAAAGTAGGAAGTTTTTCAACTTCGTTCCAGAATTCGTCGTAGTCGAGAGATTCCATGAGAATAGAAGAAATTAGAATCAAATGGATAGAGGGTAAAGGGATAAAGAATCAAAAAGGGTAAGAGGGTAAAGATGAATATTTTTGGATTTTTAGATAAATATCTTGTAAAAATAAGAAAGAAAATCTTTTTGGTGTTGTTAACACTTTAGAAAAAGTGTTAATGAACTTTTTGATTTTGATTTAACTTTACAAAAAACTGTTTACAAACGGTGGTATATGTGCAAGAATGGATCTGGAAATGCTTAAAATACGCTTACAGCCTCCCCGGCAGCGGCGCCAAAATTTGATCGGTGCTAAACCGTCAAATTTAATTACCCAAGCTAACCACTTGTGAATGGTCAACCGTAACAAACTTAAAACAGCTCAAACACTAATGCAATTAAGATCAGAGGAATATAGTGGATTCCTGGGTCGTTAAGTCCCACGGAGGATGAATTGGTGTAAAAACACTTGATCAGATGATAGAATGATCACTAAGGATAGTGATCAGTAAGGATTTTGATGGATAATTACCTAAAGAAAAGTTTTATAAATTACAGCGACTTAAATGCAAATTAAGAAAATTAAAAAGATAAAATATATTAAATAAACGCTATCACTATTTTTAAAGTGATGAACGTATAAAACCTAAAACGTACGTTTAAATAAAATTACGTAAACGTACAAAATAAAACGTGAGTTTTAAGAAATAAAATGCCTACAAATATGAAAATGACATTTTTACAATCCTAATAATAAAAGAAAATTATTAGAAAAAGAAAATTATTTTTACAACTATTTATTTAATTATTATTAATTAAAAACTATTTATTAAGTATTTAAAATGCACTAAAATATAAGAAAATACAAAATTAACCTAGAAAAATAAAATTATAACTTAGAAAAATCTAAAATATGATAAAAATTATTTTAAAACTGAAAATATATTTTTTACACTTTTTATGTATTTATTATTAATTTAAAACTATTTAAAACTAATTAACATGCTAGAAAATACTATTTAAACCAAGAAAATTATGGAAAAATACTTTTTATGACTTTTACATTTATCTTAATCTAGGAAAATTGAAAACATATTTTTTTAAGCTTTTTCTGATTTATTAGTATTAAAAGCTATTTAAAAATGATTAAAAACTAGTTTAAATAAGGAAAAATACTAAACAATGATGGAAAAATCTGAAAAATTCAGGAAAATGCTAAAATATTATTCTAAGTTTATAAAAAAATATAAAAACATATGCTTATTTGTGAGAATATGAAACTGTAGAGCAACTGCTTAAAAATAAGCAATTCAAAATAAGCTAAAGGCCATCAAAGAGTACCAGCTGACCACAGAAGCTAACTAATGCTATATTAAGTATATCTTAACTATTTAACAGTACTATAGATCACTAAAGAAGCTTAAATAGGATTAGAGCTTATTAGATTATTAAAGCAAATCAGTGATCAGGTAGCACCTATAAGCTATTGCATAAGCTAAATAAATAAGCTAAATGGAAAAACAGATATAGGGACTTAAATTAGACCTGGCCTACTATACTTGGACCAAAAATCAGGTTATCACAAGCTTGAATGAAGCTTGTGAACAAGCTGCAAGTTGTGCCTGTGCACACTCAGTGAATACTGAGTGTGTACAGAGCATGCATTTTGACAAGGGGGTCAAAATAAGCCAGAAAATAAGCACTGAACAAGCTGAGAAAAGATGAACTATCATTTTTCTAATTTAGTTAAGCAACTAAATATTGATATCCCAAAAGCTGAATGGTTAAATCCTAATAATAAACACACAATGAAAATCTAAAGTTTATTCAAAAACAGGCTAATGAAAATTTTGACTTTTTGACAGTTATGAACTTTTGACTTTTATGAGATTTGAATCAAATTTCTTAACTGAATTTTTTGTTTAATGGCAAAGTAAGACTAATGCAAGCTATGTTATAAAGTTCTACACCTATATGCTAAGTTTTGAACTTAGAAATCCTTGACAGTTAACAATTATTAAGCATACAATGGAATTTTGACTTTGAGTACTTGTAAGTACAAACCTATGTCCTAAATGAGTATAATAAACCTAAGTGATATTGAATTGACAGGGCTCAAACTCTGTACCATTGGTTAGCACAGAAATGAGCCTAAATCCAAACACACCTTAAGGAGCTTAAATGTAATCTGCTCTATCCAATCTTAATGATGCTCTATACTAATGATAAGAACTATTCTATAATAATGATAACAAGCTAATAGATGCTAACTAAACATTAATAACCTATAGCAATGAGTAAATCAAATAATGTGGTAAACAAATAAGGCTTAACTGAAATTAAGAGTACTCACATGAGGTCTAACTTAACTGAAGTTTAACTGAAAACCAGATATCACTATCTAAACCCAATACTAATCCAAACCAGAATTTAGCTCAGTATCAACTCATCTTCATTTCCATACCAAATTCCACTTCAGTTGACTTTCGTTGACCAAAGTAAATTTTTAGATTAGAATCTGAGTAGTGCTTGTAATAAGTGACTAATGAGCTAGATTAAGCTTATAAAAGCTTTTTCAATCCTTAGCAACAACTAAGTACAACATTTGAGTGTTTTGAGAATTTAGACATAAAAGTAAGCATAAACTGAATTTATGAAAACAAACTGAAATTAATACTTGTAATAGGTTTAGATTACATTAAAAACTTTAACAATACAACTTGGAAACTTAAAAATAAATACTGAAAAGTAAATTTTAACTAAAACGACATTTTTAAACTAAAACTACACTACTACTGCTTCTCCTCTGCTTCTTTTTCCTTTTATAATGATCTATTTTAGTCTTTGTCGACCTCTGAAGCTTTCCCACTTGATTGTACCTTTGAATTCATCCTAATCGTCCACTTGGACATTTGGCGGGAAAAGTCTTTTGACTGGATAGAGTAGGTTTTTGCAATTAAGGGGTTTTGTTGGATGTGGAGGTGGAAGGAGTAGGTATACAGGTGTTAGGGGTGATGTGGAAAGGTGTTGGTGAGGTGGAAACCATGTGGTTTTGGTTTACAGGGATTGGAGAAGGAGAAGCACAGTAAGCGCGGTTTTATTATTTAAACGTGAGTTGGGCTTGGGTGTTGGGCTAGCCGGGTAAGGATTGGATTTGGACTTGTGTTTATAACAAGGATCCGTTTGGTTTAGTTAGTACACAAGGACCATTCATGTAATATGTTGAATTTTCAAGGACTGATCCTGCAAATATTCCAAAGCTAATACAAGGGCCTAACTTGCCATTCATTAATAGTACAAGGACCATTAGTGATAAAATTCCATTTTTTTATAATTCTAAGGACCTTTTATGTCATTTTTGAAACTTAAGGGACCAAAGATGTAATTTTCCAAAAGTTTATCATAAGGACCAATTTTGTCATTTATGAATAGTACAAGGTTTATTTTTGATAAATTTCACTTTTTAAATTAACCAAGGACTATATTTGACATTTTCCAAACTTGAGGGACTAAAGTTGTCATTTTGTGATTTTTAAACTTTAAAGGGTTTATTTTGACAACTTTTGAATCCCATGGACCTTAAATGACATTTTACAAGTTTTTGAATTACCAGGGACTAGTTTTGACAATTTTTGAAACTTGGGGGACTAAAACTGCCAATTATGCAAACTTGATACGTTTTTCACCAGATTTTGATGTTTTTGCATTTAAAACATATAAAACACTTGTTTGTGATATTTTTATCATTTTGAAGCATTTCTGAGTGTTTTCAGATGTTTTTGGCATTCTAAACAGTATAAAAATGATGAGTATTTAGACACTCATCATTGGCCACTATAATTATAATTGCCTCATTTCACACGTGTACATACCACCAAGCATACATGTCTCGGCGATTGATGTTACTGCAATAGGTAGCCATTCTATCATCCGATTCTAAACGGTGGAGGAGTAATTTAGGGTAGGTATCTATGGAGAGTCGCACTTGGTGTATAGGAAATTCCTTTAGGTGCTAAAGTCACGATGAGGTTTAGTCGCCAACAGTTCCCAAAGTATCCTCAAGAGAACTCCCATCCTCGGGCAAAATCATCAAATCAATACAGCTATATAGTAACACTTATTTAGCTCGATCTCGTGTTTCATCAAACAAGAATTGTCACGAGATCAAGTTAGATAAGTGTTTATTACTGAGCTCCATATCTCGGATGACTCAACTAGATTTTGGGACTCCCCTATCGGTACAAGGAAACCATGTTATCCAAAAATTTTCAGAAAAAATATGCGCACGAAAAGTGTGTAAGGCGATAGGAAAAGAAAGGATCGACGTGAAAGCGGTTATAGTCTAGGAACTAAAATGCAACCTAGTTCTCTATAACCAAGGCTCTGATACCAATCTGTCACACCCCCCAAAATATCGCAGCGGAACGATAGTGTCATTGGGGTATGACGTCATAGCACAAAGTATGGATACAGAAAACGACCTCTATAATGAGACGTTTTGAAAAGTTTACCATTCGATTAATTAAAGTTAAAGTTTACAAAACATGAGATCCCAAAGTTTGATAATACATAAAGGGTTACAAAACATGTCGAATAGTAATTGATAAAAACACAAGACTCCAATGTATACCATGTGACCCAAAAGCTCCATGAAATGCTATCACCTTACGACCTGAGATAAACATGCTAAAAAGTGTCAACACAAAGGTTGGCGAGTTCATAAGTTTGTGATGAAATGTAAAGCCTTTCAAAATCGTTTATGCAGCAAAGGCATTGTAAATCCACTCAGTTCCAAGTTCCGCCCATACAAAACTTGCAACCTGTGTGTTTACAACCCATTGCCAAAATATGGAATTGTCAATCTTGTTTGTAAGTAGGACATATGTGCATACGATATATACAAGTACTTAATGCAAAGAATCCCAGCCAACTGAACCTCATGACAAGTCTACATTGTTTGTTGTGTCTCATTGAATAACAGATTATATTCACCCCAGGTCAAGTCATCAGGGACACAAGGGTGGGGGCGTCAGCCCGATAGTACTATCAATACATCTCCGCCGGCTCCCGCAGGAGTTAACCAGTTACTAATGTAAGTATGTTGATGCATAATTGAAAACAAGTTTAGCACATTAAGGCACATATCGCAATAAACCACACATAATGTCCAAAGAGTATAAGAAGTATAGTGTAACACAATTGTATAAATGGTTTGAGTATTCGCAAGAGTAAAAACAAGTATTTAAGCATGTATCTCCCCCAAAGAGTTTGTAAGAATTTAAACGAGTAAAAGCGGGGTATGAACTCACCTGGTATGATTGATATGCTAACAAAATGAAGTGCACGAAAATGAGGCTCGGAAACTATCCGCGACCTAAAATGAATGTTATGACTTGAGTTATGATATGTTGTCGTGAATGCATGATTTGAAAACGTATCACCCAATATGCTACTTGAAAACTAGTTATATAAAATATTGTTACTTGAATGTGTGACGGTTCCATGTCAAAAATAATTACTTTTGAGCTAATGGTGAAAATATAGTTAAAACTATGTAACGGTTTTAGTAATTGAAAAATCGGTTTACATTGGACTTGACGTAATAAATACATAGGAAAACTAACTTGTTTTTAAGGTCCGTTTCCCCCGAAACGTCCGTTTAGGCCCTCAAAACCTTGATTAAAAATCCTGACAGCATATTAATGTTGTGAATGGTGTTTTCAGCACGTTTTCGACTCAAAGTTCGGTTAACCATAACTCACCTCGTTTTAAGTCCGTTTTTCAAGTTCTTTATATCCACGGTTTCGTATTAACATATAATAATATATTTTTGATAAGTTGACATATTTAATAACGTTTAAGACCCATCAAACTTGAAAAATTCATATCTTCTTCGTTATAACTCCGTTTTAACCCGTTCAAGCGACCACGTTTTCGTTTTAAAGTATATTTTCCAAATATCTAGCCCAAAATTTTTTATCTACTGTCGAAAATTCCAGATTTTAAAAATAAGGACAGACCCTTTTTAAAACTTGTCGAAATGAGTTTTTCTCGCGCCAAACCTATTCTCACCAATTCAAAACAACTCCGAAGCTAATCTAATCCTACCATACACCTTCTTAGGGTGTCATGGGTTCCTAGACATCACCAAAAGTAATATGTTTCAAGGGATTCATTGTAGAATAATTATATTACATAATAAGTAATAAAAACAACAAAAGTGGTATAAATATCCATAAGACTTGCGTGTTTTGCTCAAATATGATGAAATGAATATGAAATAAATATGAAAGATGAAAAATGGACATGAGATGCTTACTAGTTAACTTGATGAGGTTTATGATCAATGGTTTAATCCTAATCACTCAAGGTTTTTATTTCAAAACCTTAATCAAGAGTGTAACTAGAGTGTATAAAACTTGATTAGAAAAATTTTGATGAAATCCTTCTTGATCCTCCTATGGTGGCCGGTTCTAGGTGAGGAAGAGAGGAGAGGATATTTTGATTTCACCTTGAATATTAGTTATGTGTGTATGTTTGTAAATATAAAATGTATATAAGTATAATTGTAAGTAGATATTTAGTGAATAAATGGTGTGACTCTTACCCTTGTCGACACACATAAAAAAAAGGGACAAGTTGCATTTAGTGGTAATTAAATATATTAATGTAGAGTAATGTGTAATTAAGTAAGGATAATTAATAACTTGCGTATTTATTTAAGCATTTAGGGTAGCGATAGCTAAAAATAAATTTTAACGGAGCAAAATAAAATATATTGAAGTCATAAAAATTATAAAAATATATTTCTTGCAAAATTTGAGTGAATAATTATTTATCGTGTTGAATTTACGAAAACCGTCGTAATTATATAAATATAACAATTTATATACAAAATAAATTTAAAACACTGGGTAAACTCATAATATTATTTTTATAATCTTAATATGAGTATTAAAATATATCGGGATAATTTTTGGAAGTGTCGGATCAAATGTTCAAATAATGTTTACGCGATAGCGTTTATTTAATAAGAAAATAAACGTTTAATGTAAAATGCAAAACCCATGCATAAATTGATATGAAATGATGAATATGGAGTTTGAGAAATGACCGGAAATTGAGAATTGTGACACGCAGCAAGTTACTAACTTTGCAGCCATGGCCGCAGAGACACCGTTCACACAGTGCTCATGCGGAGGCCCGCCCGACGAACAACTGCACCAGCAGATCCTTATGATAAACCACGTCCGACAACAGGTGTTTTTCAGAGGTTTAATACATTTACTCTTATTCTGTACGTTAACTGCTTCCGACACTGTCGATTTATGCTGCTATTTCACATCTTTTAGGAGCAGCCAAAAAATTCCAATTCATTTATAAATTTCTTAAATCTGCAGAAAGGTCTTCTAGCTGTATGTTCACAATTATCTGATGCAACTAATAGTAACTGGTTGTTCGACTGGCAGATACATGTGTGTCGTTTGCTTACATCGACTTGGGCTACTATATCTAGTCGTATAAGAACTGCAACGCGTTATTATGGTGCAAGAAACACAAGGAGATTTTTTATTTTTGCTTTAAGATGTATATTCATTCACTTCTACATGATCGTCATACTTTTGTAAAACACTTATGTAAAAGCTCCTGTAGGCACGACCAATCTAATGTTATAAGAACAAACTATGTAAGTCTGATAAGGCAAACGTCGTAAATGATATAAAAATAGAGTCGTAGAAATTCCTTCACACTAAGATTAAACGCCTATCACAAACGAACCAAACCCGTTGCGGCAGCGGGGGGTAAATTCTTGTTGATGATAATACTACAATATATGTAACAATGTAAGGCATATAATAGTTTTTTCTTTTTTCTTTTTTATAATATATTGGCAGCCCATTTGCAGGTGCTTTAAGTTATATATAAATTTATAGGATGCAAAGTCGGAGTGGGTCCAATAAGTCCACAATTTGAGACTGACCGAGTCTAGTCTTTTTTTAAACACGTGTTCACTGTAAGTGGATGGCTTTGGTTGAGTTTAATGATTACTATGACTCACAAATCATTTTATGTGACTTTTTATTATTATCTAGATTTATAATCAATACTAATTATAGTTTTAAAAGGATAGTAAAGGCTTCGCAAAAGGTTCACAAAGACTTAAAGCTTGGTCATGCCGTCACTTCGTGTTATGTCACATCTTTTTTTAAAGTATATATATATATATATGAAATATGATATAAATATATAATTTCATATTTTGTGCTGCATTATGTCACGTCTTATAAACGCAAAATCTTCGCCTTGACCACAAATGCGTGAGGTTTGATCATACCGGCACATCACGCTTCGCGCTATTTATAACCTTGATACTAATACACAACATTTATATATATGTTTCAAGTCATCATGTAAACCTGTGATATATTTGTTCTATAATAAACATTAAACAAAAGTAAACTTATTGCAAAACTTTAAAAACCGCAAGAACCAAACCAAAAAAGCCGAAACCGTCAAAATCCGAAACCGTAAAAACCGCGGTTGCGGATTCTCATTTGGTAAAAACTGTAAATGCGGATGCGGTTAGGTTTTTACCAAAAACATCAAATCGCACCGTGCTCACTCCTATTTGTGGGTCCATTTCCCGGGCCGAAGCTCATGGGAAGTTTTCAGTTAGATTCTTGAGAAGACCAGTGTTGTAACCATACCTGGTATTGGGTTTGGACCTGTTGGTGAAGGTTTTCAGTGAGGCTTGCAGAAGGTTCAAGGAACTGTACCAGTGAGTTCAGTCTTTTAAAAACCTGTAGGTATAGCTCCAAATGTTCGGATCTAATAAGATTCTATGAATTGTAATCTACTTTCTTTTAAACACCGATAACAAGTGGTCTTATTGTATTAAGTAGCTAGTAACATTTGCTTCGACATATAATTTAATAAAATTCCGATACAATGACTTAAAGAATAGTTTGGATCAAATCAGCATCTATAAACTTGTCTATAACGATAACAAACGAATAACAAAAGATCCATCATCATGAAAACTAGGAAAGTTATTATCAATAAAACTTCACAGGAAGAAAAAGTATGAATTAAGTTTAGTTGCATCTTTAACTGTAGGAAAGTTTGTTGTAATATTGTACTAGCCTATAAACCCGTGATAAATCACGGGTGGTTATAAAAAGTTTGAAATAAACATTGGTGAGTTATATAAAGTAAATGTTGTAAATTCTAAAACAAAACGCTAAACTTTGCATGATTGTTTAAATGATGATCAATTATAGGCCTGCAATTTGCGGGCTAAAAATGAAATAATAGGTTAAAGCGTGTACTCAAATAAAAATTTTAAGATGTACATAGATGTTCAAGTTTAAAGAAAATGTCGCACTTATGTATATTATCAGAGTAATTAATATTGATTATAATATAACTTAACAAACAGAGGATAAATACATACATCAGAAATTAGAACATTGTGATATATTAGTGTTAAGACTGTCATGTAGCTTAACATAAATATTTTACTATTGATTAATTGTTTAAACTTATTAAATTGGTGAGTATGAAGAAATGTTTCATATAATGGTCATACAAATAGTTTATATAACATGATCATTGATTAACTACATACATCCGCCATTCATGCCAGCATAAAGGAACCCCAGTTTGTTTTCGCTCGGTATCTTGAGTGTAAGCCTTAAAACATGATGAATGTCAAATTACCTGGAAAGTTAAAACCAAATAAGATCAAATGCGACAATATATAAGAGTCAGATTTAGTAAAAAGAGCATAAGAATGAAACAATCATGTCCATTGCGTTAGGTGAAGAAAACCAACAACGTAAATGGCTTGATATTTTGTTACTAAGTTTCATAGATTCATGTAGGAAATCAAGTTGTATTCAACAATAATAAACAGTTGAAAACGACCCCATTGACCGTTAAATTTTGGAAGTAAATTAAAGAGACAAAAAACTGAAGTTAATATACGAAACTAAAAAAATATAGGAAAAGTATATGACAGGCAGCCAAACTGACATGTTTTCAAGCTAACATGTTATCAAATTAACGGAAATATCGTCAGTTGTTATATTATGCCATTAGTACAAAACTAATACTAACCTCATGACTACAAGTGACCGGTGTTAAACAACAAATGTTAGCGACAGTACTTGCAATTGAGTTCGTCAAGACGTATCCAATATAAGCACATCAAGGCAACGACTGCGTCACTATTCACGATATATGTAACTGACACATACACCCATGATCCTGCATTTATTTTCATCTAGCGGCACAAGAATTAACTTAAATTGATTATGTACAGTCTGAAAATACTTACCAACAAAATTGTATAACATCGTCCTCTATCTAATCATTATTGGCAACCATGTTATCAAACACAACTTGTGTGCTTTCACCCGATTGAATCTCTTTTTAACATCACTTTTAATAACGACACAACATAAACATCTGTAAGTTAAATTTTAGGAACTGGTAGGCATGTTATAATAATATGGCTATGACATATTGACTTTGACTAATATGAGAATCTCAAGTAAGAATACAACTAACATGAAGTTTGTTGAAGTGAATTAAAAGTATTTTGAACACATTGACAAAGTGGTTATCAAGAGATGAAAGTTAACATGGCGCCACTGTACCCCTTGCTCTAAGTACTTTTCGTGTAACTGTGAAATGTGTAAAATGCTTGTTTAAGTGAGATATAAATTAGGCAAATATACATTGATAAAGTGGTTATCAAGAGATGTAAGTTAACATGGCGCCACTGTACCCCTTGCTCTAAGTACTTTTCGTGTAACTGTGAAATGTGTAAAATGCTTGTTTAAGTGAGATATAAATTAGGCAAACATACAGAAAATATTGAGACAAAGGTTCTTATATATATATATATATATATATATATATATATATATATATATATATATATATATATATATATATATATATATATATATATATATATATGAGTAAATATAAGGAAATTGACAAATACACATGTAAGTGAATTGATAGCTAGGAAACAAAAGCAAAACGTAAAACGTCCTACCCGACGATTGAATAACATCTAGATATGAAAATAATTGAATCCATAACAATTTTCAGCTGTTTAAATGAATATTTAGGAAAAAGAACACATATCATGTGTTTGAATTGTAAAGGATGTTAATGTGAAAATCTTAATATCTAAAAACCTTTTTGAAAAAATGTCAACATAAAATAAGCAATACCATTGCATACTGATGATCATGAACATACAAAAATTGAATAGAAATAATCAAAGATAAATCAGTTTAATGTAAGAAATATTGAATCATGTATTGAAATCAGTTTTGAGCATTCTTATCAACACCCAAACACAGTAAAGCAAATAAATTGTTTGAATGCGCAAACACAAATAGCCAATGATCCCTTTAAAGTCAAAAGACTTCTTATTTAATCAAAAGCTCACCATGAATCTTGAAAACAGTTATCTAATTATACTTATTCTTATTCTCTTTTTAGGCAATGTATATTATATTAACAAAAAAAAAAGTCAAGACTAAGTGAAAATTACAAAAAAATACAAATACCTGAAACCAACATGATCACTAAGATCAACTGTGATTTTCATTTCAGATGTGACAAAATCAAAGGCAACCACATAGAGTGATACAAATAAACAAAACTTTCCATGTAGACATATCAATTAGAACCTTAAATTTATATTGAAATTTGGAATCTAATGAATCCTAATAACACAAACATTAAGAAAACATATCAGTTTAGTGTCCCAAATATGGATAAAAAAATAGGATTATAAAGATTAGAAACCGATTAACAAATGAATCAATAGCATATCAAATACAACCCTAAACATATGAATTACAACCCGATTAACACAAACTTAAAAATAAAAAAATGTCAAGTTAACATACCTTATAAGAATTGAGATGACGGAAGCTTCATATATGATAGTATAAGATCTATAAATTGAACAAAATTCTAACCAGATCCCTAATTCAAATTGACAATTAGTATACCCAAATTTAAATTGAATGATTGTGAATTATAAAAATTGAAGAGATAATGTGTAGTACCAAAAAAAACCCACACCATTAAATTGACATTAAACAACTTATAACGTAAACAAACCTTGTACAAATTTAAGATTAGAAAACCTTGAAATTTAAGATGAAAGAAAAAAAATTAACGATTTAATGTTATTGAATTCATAATGGAAACCTTGAATAATTGTCGGTTCATATTATTTGAGGGTCAAAAGTCAAACAATCTCCACTAAAATGGCTGGGAGAAATTAAGTAGTACATGACGTGAAATAGTTGATGTGGCATTAATGATGTGGAAGTAATGCCAACATGGCTTAAATGACATGGCAAGGTTTCAAAAAAACCTTTGTTTATTATATATATATATATATATATATATATATATATATATATATATATATATATATATATATACTAGACGAGTACCCGCGCCTAGCTGCAGCGGTGTCTAGTTTCGACAAAATATCGGCGGCGAATATTCTTTTGAAAAACTTTATTTATAGCTCTAAAGAATACTTTTCTGATAACTATTTTTTTGATGGCATGGTTGCATGGCTCCCCGACAATATACATTTTTCAACAAATCTGGTAGCATAGTTTTAATTCAGAATAGTCGTTTAAGATTCAAAATTTGTAATAATAATATATTAAAGCATTTTTTCTAATTTAATAATACCCACACATAACAATATCGATGTATAGTTTACGAGAATTTCAAAAGTGTAGATCAAGTGGTTTCTCCCGCATAGCATTCGTGCGTATATAATAATATATTTAAGAATTGTATCAAATATTTGTGATAGTCAAACAGTGCATTTTTTATTATTTATTTTATTTTTTTCGTTCAAGCGATAACTTTTACAAATTACACAACATATTTCATTAATAGTATGTGACATGTTTTAAATAAAACTTGAACCTACAACCTCTCATAGATACCATATCACATATGTGTCTAGTAAGACTTGAACCCACGATGTCACTTATAAGAAACTTGCCACAAAATTTTCAAATGACCTCGCAAAGTACTTGTCCCATGAATTTTAGTATCTGAACAATACTCCTTAGCACAATAAGGGCATTTGCTTTTTGGCTCTCCTTGGTCATTAACAAATGATTCGTAATGAGGCCATACCATTTACAAAACCGATTCCAAATATTTGATTCATTATTTCACATATTATAAAAATTATAAAATGCTTCTTTCCTTGTGGTATTTGGGTGGAACCGTGACATACTGTTCTTTTTGTGCCAATTTGCCAATAATTGCCTAGTTCCCTTAATTATTTCGATGCTAATTGCCTAGTTTCCTTAATTATTTCGTGTGGTTGTTAATGGTTACATTCAACATTCAACACAATTATTGTAAATTGTTAGCTCAATTATAACGTGAATGAATTTTAAACATTTTCAATTCTTTCCTTTTTAAACATTTTAAACCTTCAACATTTTACATTAATGATGATTATGTGTTATATATGGAATTGATTATTTCACAGTAATATACGTAGCATGTAGCCTTTCATTTAACATTTTCAACAATTTCAACATTCAACAAAGTCAATATTCAACTTTTGATCATTTTTCCATTTTATATAGTTAAGATATATATATATAGATTGACACTTCTTTTGTTTATTGAAATAATCACACACTGCTTTGATGAAGTAATTAGCATTATCATTGGCACTCAATTATTTATTTATGGGAAAGATAATATTTACTAAACATGCGGTTTATTTAAAACTAAAATAGATAGAAAACGTGTATTTTTATTTTAAAAGGTTATATAGAGATGGTAAACAAGGCTAATAAGTAATAACATTACGACATTGCATGTAAAGCATAATATATTTAGATGGATGCTAACGACTTTTCGTATATCTAATATACAAAATCTACAGAAGATCTTTATTTTTTTATGTTACATGATTGAAAACCCCGTAAAATGTTATACTTTATTGATCGATATTTATAATACATAGAAACCCTAATGACTTAACCCACAAACGGGCTTGGGCCAAATATGATATTGCCTAATACTCTCCCGCAGTCCGAGTGACGAAATCGCGAAAGCTCGAACTGGAGTAGTAAATTAGAGGGAAAAAAAAACATTAACATAATATTTAGTCAACTCGTAACAAAATCATACCAATGGTCGACTTTTGTTGACCGGTACCAACGGTCGGCTAAGTCTACTGGTAACACAACCGTACCAACGGTCGACCTTAATGACTGGTACCAATGATCAACTTTAGCCAACTGGTAACAAAGTTGTACGAAAAATCGACTAACAAACAAACAATAAAATAACTATAAAGTTTTTTTAATGGAATACCACCACAAATAACATCCCACCTTACAACCGACGATCATACTGGTTGGTCTTCATTAATTCTTTTTGTGTTTCTTCACTTGTCCCCTCCACAAACTCAACAGAAGAAAAGGAAATTGTTGCTATTATTGACTAACGGATTGTTGAGGTCACCAATACATGTTGAAGACAAACCAATAACCTTGTTTGACACAAATGTGTACCTCACGTGAGGAGATGATAATATTTTTGGACGACAATATAATATTGAGCAATAGAAGTAAGACAGTATCAAGATTGATCAGAAAGAAGATTTTTTTTTTTCGGGTCATAAAACTTTGACGGTAAACTAGGGTTTGAGATATGTAGGTAGGGGTGGTATAGAAATGGCCGCTTGATGACCGAAAGATCATACATACTCATGATACCATATTAGATGATTGAAAACCCAATAAGATGTTATACTTTATTGATCGATATTTATAATACATAGAAACCCTAATGACATAACCGGCTTGGGCCAAATATGATATTGCCTAATATTTTATGCCTCAGAATAAAAGAATGTGTTGGTATTAGGTTGTGATAATCATAAAACTATTTGAATAAATATTTGAATCGTGTTATTATTTTTCTAATACAATATTTCGACCTTTTTGTGCATTGGGTTACAAGGAATTCGTATTGGGATAAAATAAGAACACATTCAAATTCAAGACATAAGAAAGAGAGAAAAAATAGGTAATTTGTTGTTGTCATGAATATATTCAAATGAAAGACCAAAATAAGTTTATATAATGGGACAAGTTATCCATACCCCCCCTCCCCAAAAAAGAAAAAAAAGAAAAATAAATAAAATAATTTTTTTTTGGCACACCCCTGTTTTTTTAATTAAAAAAATCTATTAATGTTTTCGTTATAAAACTATGAAATTGAAAATACGGAACAAAAGTATTAAACTATCAAAAAATACGGAACATATGTTGATAAAAACCGTGTTATATTGTCAAATACAGTGGGTCAAGGGCCAGGGGTGTTAAAAAGTGGAGTAAGAGGAGGGTATGGATAACACAACCCTATACAATAACTCTATGGGGTTGTATTAAAAAGTTGTGACTCTTGGTTAAATGTCACACATGTTCATGAATAGTCACACATTTTTTGATGAATAACCACCATATGTGTTGGTTGTTCTGTTTGTTTGGATCAACTTACCCAATTGGGTGAAGATAATAAATGTAGCTCGATATCATTTAGAATCGTGTAATCACTTTCTTAAGGAAACTATTCGACCGTAATACGTGGGCACATCATAATATTCCTCCATTATAGAGATTATTGGTTATGCAACCAATTAAACGTGGCCATTAAGTTGCAATTATAACTGTCCTTGAATTGGTCAAAACCTTTATAAGTTAGTTTGAGTTCAGTACAATGTGATTTCTCGCTGACGAGCTTACTCCCTGAAAAGCTTGATCATTGAGAAGTTCACTTATTGATGAGACTACTTCCTGATGAGATCCTTTAGCGTTCTACTCAATGAAGAGTATGACACTAAACTCATCAGCCTGGTGAATATCGTTTAGAGTGTTACTCACTAAAGAGTAAACTTGATGATCTTCATCGGCTAGCTAAATTCCACTATACCACTATTCGAGTCAGGGAGGTTCAGTGACCTAATGGGTATACACTCCGTACCTCCAAACCTATTACAAGGTGTGACCTGAGACCTTCAATTGCACTAAATATCCAATCATCCTCCCCAATTAGTACAATTCCTTTTTGCATAAAAATTAAACATTAAAACAAAATCAATGCATAAATGAAAACATCCTGAAGATTGAATTTCCATATTAATACATTACACATTCAAATATTCAAGAATCAGGGTGTTCTAAGAATTGTACCCTGTAACCCATTTGAATAACGAAAGATAACATAAAAATAAGTTTTTAAACAATTAAATGCTCTTGACACTATACAAGCCATGTGTCCATATCATTCATGAATATTTCAAGAGAAAAAAAGCCCAAAGCTCTCTGGAGAGACAAAACTTTACATTCACGTAGGTAATTCCTTTATCCATGCACCTGCTCTTGCACTTTTTCAAATGAACTATTAAGAAGTAACCCTTCATCATATCCTATAGCAGGACCGAGCACAAACCTTGCGATGATTTGTAAAACATATGCTCCAGCCTTTGAAATTAAGCTTTTCACATTTAATTCAGCTCCCAAAGTTCCTTAAAAGGGAATTGGTTGTCTTAATACTCAATGAACAAGGTGGACTTTAAACGCATCCCCTTAGAAGACTTTATAACCAAGTCTTTAGCCAAAACCTTCGTCATTGTATATCTGTCTATAAGCCTTTGCCATTGTAGCTGCATTATCACAACTGATAAAGATGGGTGCTATAGGTTTAGGCCACAATTCAATCTTAAGAATCAAAATTTTCAACCATTCATATTTCATTGTTGAACTTGTGATGCAAGTTTGCTTCTTGGAAGCCCATGAGATAACACTTCCCCCAAGAAAGAATACCGAACTACTTGTTGAAGAGTTATCTTCAGTGTTGCTGATACAACTAGCTTCCGTGTATCTTTCCAAAACTAAAGAATATCCAGTAAATGACAAACTATAATCCATAGTTTTCTTCAAATGCTTCAGTACCCATTGTATTGCTTGCTAGTGATAAGTACTATGATTACTAGTGTACCTACTCTTACACATAAAATTGTGTTAGTAAAATATAATATAATGTCACTAAATACTCTGTTTCCTCTAATATTGTTCAAATAAGGTCAAATAAGCACTCATGATCTGCTAAACATGTCCTTATTTGTCTTATACTTATTTTGTGTTTGAGTTATGTTTGTTTTATAGACTAAATATTTGGATAAAGAGTTAAGGGGCTAATACTGGCAATATAAAGTGAAGTTAAAGCTAGAAAGAAGTTATGCAACATTTGGCAAAGTTTCAAATATTGAAGGGCTAAAGATGAAATATATTTAGCTATATATTCACACTTATAACCCAATCTAGGGTTATCTCATAATATCATCATCTATTTCTCTCTCAGACACACACAAATCTCAAAAACCCTTTCTCATAACTGCTTGGTTAGATCATCTTGATATAACTTTGTTTCCATGTAATTTTTTGGTTATTATAATTGTGATAATAATCTTGAATGTAATAAACATTGTGTATATCTTGTTGGTGAATATCGCCGACTAGTTTATTTGTTAGTGAAATTTGTTCTTTGTTTATGATTTGGATATAGTTTTGATACCATCATTCATGGTATCTGAGCCCTAGGTTGATTATTTTGATCCATCTTGAGTTCTAGGTTTTCTGACACTTTTATCTGAAATCAGGGTTTTTGTTTCTGAGTGTTCTGGTGGTTAATTGGAGTGATTTTGGTGATCCTGTGGTGCTTAATTGAATTTTGAATGCTAATTTGGTCAGATCTGGTTTCTAGGGTTTGGATTTTAAAACCTTATAAATTGGGGGATTTTTGATTTCTGGTATTCTTTGGGCTATTCTCGTTTACTATAATCCTTTGACTAAGTGAATCAAATGTTATTGTGGGTTTCTTGTTGTTGATTCTTGGCGTGCTTTGTAAAACCTCTCACGCCTTTATTTTTCTATTTAGACTATTGGATGATCGGTTGAGGATTATTTGTGAAGTTGTAGAATTGAATAATTGGTGGTTATTTGTGTTTGAATGAGTTTGGAAATTGGTTGACCATGCTTTACAAATTGATTCGTTATCTAAATTTATACATTAATTATTTTTTTATTATACTTGACATAGTTTTAAAGAGAAGTAAGGAACCATGTCCCTGATCATTAATTGGTATAAGTTTAGTACCTCTTTGTGATTGGATGTACTTAAGTTCCATCTAGTGATATTTGTTTGTCTGCTTATTTGTTTTGTTTATTATCTTGTTTATCATGTCTGGTGATGATAACTCTGGTAAAAATGGTGATAGTTCTAATGAGCATATTGGTTCTTCATTTGATCTTAATATGTTTTGGGAATCCACTGTATTTACATCCTAATGATACTAGTGGATCTCCTAATGTGACCATAAAATTATGTTGAACTAAAAATTATAAAATGTGAAAGATTGCTATGTCTTTTGCTTTGAGACATAATAATAAGCTTGGTTTTATTGATGGTACTTGTAAAAGAGATTCTGATAATCATGCTCTTGCTAATCAATGGGATATGTTTAGTTCTGTTGTGGTTAGTTAGATTTTGAATTCTTTGAGTTCTGATTTGTTAGCTGGTACTATATATTCTAAAACAACTTTTGAAATGTGGAATGATCTTAAAGATAATTATGATAAGGTTGTTGGGTCTGATGTGTTTCATTTGCATAAAAACATTAATTCCTTGAGTCAAAATGGGTCCTCTTTGGCTGATTATTATAATAACATGAACACTCTTTGGAAACAATTAGATGCAATGTCAGTTTACATGAACTCTCTTTGGAAACAATTTGATGCAATGTCAGTTTGCCTCCTTGTACTTATGATGCTACAAAACATTTTGACAAACAAAATCAATTAATGAAACTAATGTAGTTTCTTATGGGCCTTGTGTAACAACTGATAATTTCACCTTACCTTTTATCACGAATACTTATCCATTTTCTACGTATATTTTTTTTACAATATCAAATTATTTGACTACAACATGTGAATTAACTCACATTTTCAACGAACGTACTGACACACAGACCGACACCGACGACCTTATGTTTATTTCACATAAACATACTTATATGTCAAGTATCAAAAGTTTTACCAACTTTCATTTGTCACTTTACGTTAATCCGTTAAAGTACGATTATTAGGCGTTCAAGCTTAATTTTTGCTATCTATTAAAATCCTAGAATTGCTATAACTACAATTTTGGGTAACTAAACCATAAACCTTCAAGTACAACACTTCAAAGCTAAACTACAGGCTTTTAAAGCACAAAACCCTAATATTATGATATCTCCTGGCGTAAACCCTAAATTTCCAAAATTCATGATTTTATGTGAACGAGTCACAAACCCTAATTATTAGGGTCATGTTCTCTACAAAATATGAAAGTATAAGTTTTCCAAGCCAAGGTACAAGTCATTAATGCATAAAAAGTTAATAATTATATAAGGCTCATTATAAACCTCAGTATACTCACCATAGAGCACATATTATAAGTCTTTTATGCACAAGCTTTAAAAATATATTTCTTATACTTAATAACCCTAAGTACAAGTCCCTAAACTTAATGTACAAGTGCCTAATGCATAAAAGCTAAAACTATACTTTTACTTATTTTTTAACTAAATTAACCTAGCTAAACCTATATAAACTTAGCCAAATACTTAAAAATACATTTTCTATATCCCTAGAACCCTAGTACAACCCTAAATAGCCTATGATACAACACACTATAGCCTAAGTACCACCACCTAAAGCCATTCGACCTAGGTTAATATTTTTAGTTCAATCCTAACTAAATCCCTAACTAAAATAACCCTAATCATCTACTTGTTAAAACCCTAACCACAAAGTTTATAATAATCCTATATTAAGCCACCACATCATGTCTCATAGATATTTTACCTTGGTCAAAAATTATGGGAAATTTACTTGGTTAGAAAGTTTACCACATCACATTTCTTTCACCCTCACCACACAAAGTTTCCACTTGGCACAAGACTATCTCACTATGTCCCTCACTCCCATAACATGGTGACTACACACCTTAGGAACCCTAGCATTTCCCTTCTATAAATATCAACCAACACCACACTTTTATACTTCCCATTCACTTGAAACTCACTAAACATCTTCCACTTATATGCTCACTGATCTAAGGGTCCTAGTAGCAGCCAAGAAAGAATTTAGGAAGACCTAGGAGGAAGGAAAGAAGCTTGGTATTCTAGTAGCAGCCACTTAAGCATTTTCGTGTTATAATCAACCTCACAAACTTAGTAAGAGCTCCAACTCTTTTCTTAACCATTTTACACATTTAATAATACTCATATATAGTATGGAACTGGTATCATGTAGATATAAAGCCAAACGCCCACTTTTGTTTTCTTTCTGTAAATGGCGAACAAAACGAACACCATCTTTATTTTGTAGTTTTGGTTAAGCTAAAAGATATTTAAAGAGACCTTGTAATGAGCTAAACAAACACTTAACATGACACAAAGACAAGCCACAAGTTTTATAAAGATTGAAAATATTTCTGTCTTTCTGTTCTTGTCGCTAAAACAGTCCCAAGCACCACAATCTCGCACTATTTTTAAACTAGTAATGTGACCCTTAAGCCTGGCCATTAATCCCTCTTAACAATCTCCTAGGACACTACAAAACGCCCCCATAACCTGGTTAAGAATTCTTTATATCTCGCTTTAATCCTGCTCTCCTTTTGCTCGCATGTCACAAAACCAAACGCACCCCTGGCATATTTAAAATTTGAGATTTCGTTATATTTAATAAAAAAAACCTTGAACTACTCAAGAAATAATCAAAATAATTTAAACATCATGTCACAAGGTTTCTTGCATGAGCTATAAAGTTTTAAAGTTTGAAAACAAGTTTTTCATTTTGTCGAAATTAGCCCAAGTGCCCCTTTTCAATAATTAATTTCTCACTAACCAAAGGTTTGTAAAATATGAGGGTTATATCGTTTTGAAGATCTCGGTGAAAAGTTTATAAAACCACAAGAACGTTCTTAAAAACCCTTATGGTCTCTTTTATAATCAATCAAGAAAAGGGTGTCTCGTAAAGATTCTCACTAAAAACCCTTTTATGCACTTTTCAAATTTTAAGGATTGTGAACCATAGGATATTAGAAAAAGACCTTAAACAAGTTAAATAACATATTTATAGAATCTTAGAATAAGCCGTAATTCCGTAAGGCTTAAAGAGTCAAAAACGGATTTTCTTTTCTCCTAATTTTAGCCGCGACATGGCCAAGTGGCTATGTTCACGAATTTGTTTCTCCTAACCAAAGATCGATAAAATATGAGACTTTTACCATTTTAAAAAGCTTACAGCAAAGTGTTTAAAACATCAACATCATCGTCAAAATATTGGCTTTCCTCGTTTATATTTGGTCCTCTTTTGGGCTTGTTGTCGCAAAAACAAACACCCTTTATATGAAAAAAGCCCAACCCCCTTACTTTGAGAAATTATTGCGACCAAACCACTAAAGATTTAGGACCTCTGCTTTGAACCATTAGAAAGACCACCCAGCAAACTCTACAAAGGAACAAGAATGTAGTAAAAACCTCTTGATGCCTCGCTTATATTTATTTTTGTTTTGGTCGAGTTAAGCCTAAAACAAACGCATTTTTTTAAAACTACAAGGGTAGAAATTGTAAGATAGAGTTTTCTTGGGCCAAATCTGTAATTTCTAAAAGATTATTAATACAAGGGCTGATTTTGTCAATAATCCATATTTGAGGGTACAAAGTGTCATTTTTGAAAGTTCAAGGGTATAAATCGTCAATACTTAAAACTATAAGGATATGAAATATAACATTTTTGGAAATATATCATATTTAACAATTCAGGATTCGATAAAACTTATAAACAATCGACCGAACCATAAAAATAAGTATGATAAGTATTACTAAATTTTGAAGAGCCTTCATGTTAACTCAATCCTTAGCCATCGATAAAGCATTTGCCTCACGTATACTTGAATTCGAATACTAAAAACTTGACATACCAACTGAGGTCGCGGGTAGGACCCGTTTATTCACAATACTTAATTTGTTTTTCATCCAGATTACGGTAACACCGATGTGAGTTCATAGTCCCACTTTTTACTTGTTTTTCAAACTCGTGGGGAGATACATGCTACAAACCTGAACACAAGTAATTTTCTATACTACACATACACCTTATTTCTATTGCTTAAGTTACTTACACCTGCCACTGAAAGTCCCTCATATCATGAACCATTAATCACTTTACAAGTGAACGCGAATATAGTGAATAGATCTATTGGAAGTTGACGCCCCATTTGTGTTAGCCGGTCAGGTAACCAAATGCACTTTATTTGAGGACAAACAGGAGAATTGGCAAACTCCTTACACGAGGGCACGGTTTCTCCCATCATCATTATGATGTTTGTAACCATGGCATTATGATAATTATACTACACCTGTTAAGGTTTGCGTTCATGAGACTTACGGAAATATTTTGTGCAACGATATTACAAATTTTACTACTTTTCAACTTGTGTTCAACTGATTATTATGCAAACACTATGCAATTCACTCAACCTTTGTATTGACTTTTTAGCATGTTTTATCTCAGGTAACTAATGCACTGCTTGGCACGGAGTGGCTATGGACTTTCTTACAAATGGCGTCCATATCGTTATCATTCATACAATAATGTGTATTTCAATAACTTCCGCTGGGGCCTCTTTTTATGTAAACTCTGATATAATAAATGAATGATAACTATTTTATTTAAAAACGTTTCTTTTGAAGTTGTTTTCTATTATATGATTGTGAGCCATGAAGAAATACCCCAACCCTTATTCCGTTGTGTATAACAAAATTTAGGAGGTGTTACAGATTGGTGGAATGTTTCTGCCCAAACTATGGGTATTGAAGTAGCTTATCAACTCACCTGGGATGACTTCAAGAAGAAAATGCTAAAGAAGTGTTGTCCTCGCACTGAGATTAGGAAGTTGGAAGATGAGTTTCACCAGCTGGTGGTGAAAGGAACTGATCTCAAGACCTACAACCAGAAGTTTCAGGAACTGGCAATGCTATGCCCAAATGTAGTCCTGATCTTGAGAAAACATTAGAGAAACATACAGAAGGCTTACCCTGTAGTATCGAGGGGAATGTCACCTCATCAAAACCACAGTCACTGGAGGAAGCAATTTCTATTGCTCAGAAGTTAATGGATCGGGAACTCAAGCGTGGTTCCACCCAAAGAGGTACTTTTCTCAAGAAATACTCAAAATAAGTTAAACATCATGTCACAAGGTTTCTTGCATGAACTATAAAGTTTTAAAGCTTGAAAACAAGTTTTTCATTTTGTCGAAATTAGCCTAAGTGCCCCTTTTTCAATAATTAATTTCTCACTAACAAAAGTTTGTAAAATATGAGGGTTATACCATTTTGAAGAGCTCACTGCAAAGTTTATAAAACCACAAGATTGTTCTTAAAAACCCTTATGGTTTCTTTTATAATCAATCAAGAAAAGGGTGTCCCGTAAAGATTCTCACTAAAAACCCTTTTTTGGAGTTTTCAAATTTTAAGGATTGTGAACCATAGGATATTAGAAAAAGACCTTAAACAAGTTAACTAACATATTTATAGAATCTTAGAATAAGCTGTAAAGCTTAAAGAGTGCAAAAGCGGATTTTTCTTTTCTCCTAATTTTAGCCGCGACATGGCCAAGTGGCTATGTTCACGGATTTGTTTCTCCCTAACCAAAGATCAATAAAATATGAGACTTATACCATTTTAAAGAGCTCACAGCAAAGTGTTTAAAGGATCAACAACATCGTAAAAATATTGGCTTGCCTCATTTATATTTGGTCCTCTTTTGGGCTTGTTGTCGCAAAAACAAACACCCATTATATGAAAAACGCCCAACCCCCTTAATTTGAGAAATTATTGCGACCGAACCACAAAGGCTTAGGACCTCCAGTTTGAACCATTAGAAAGACCACCCACAAACTCTAGAAAGGAACAAGAAAGTAGTAAAAACCTCTTGATGCCTCACTTATATTTATTTTTGTTTTGGTCGACTTAAGCCAAAAACAAACGCATTTTTGTTAAAAACTACAAGGGTAGAAATTGTAAGGTAGAATTTTCTTGGGCCAAATCTGTAATTTCTAAAAAATTACTAATACAAGGGCTGATTTTGTCAATAACCCATAGTTGAGGGTACAAAGTGTCATTTTTGAAAGTTCAAGGGTATAATGCTGTCAATACTCAAAACTATATGGATATGAAATATAACATTATTTGAAACATATCATATTTAACAATTCAGGATTCGATAAAACTTATAAACAATTGACCGAACCATAAAAATAAGTATGATAAGTATTACTAAATTTTGAAGAGACTTCATGTTAACTCAATCCTTAACCATCGATAAAGCATTTGCGTCACGTATACTTGAATTCGTATACTAAAATCTTGACATACCAACTCAGGTCGCGGGTCAGAGCCGTTTATTCACAATACTTAATTTGTTTTCCATCCAGACTACGGTAACACCGAGGTGAGTTCATAGTCCCACTTTTTACTTGATTTTCAAACTCGTGGGGAGATACATGCTACAAACCCGAATACAAGTAATTTTCTATGCTACACATACACCTGGTTGCTATTGCTTAAGTTACTTACACCTGCCACTGAAAGTCCCTCATATCATGAACCATTAATCACTTTACAAGTGAATGCGAATATAGTGACTAGATCTATTGGAAGTTGACGCCCCATTTGTGTTAGCCGGTCAGGTAACCAAATGTACTTTATTTGAGGACAAACAGGAGAATTGGAAAACTCCATAAACGAGGGCACGGTTGCTGCCATAATCATCATGATGTTTGTAACCATGTCATTATGACAATTACACTACACCTGTTAAGGTTTGCGTTCATGATTCTTAAGGCAATATGCTGTGCAACAATATTACGAATTTTATTCAACTGATTATTATGCAAACACTATGGATTCACCCAACCTTTGTGTTGACTTTATAGCATGTTTTATCTCAGGTAACTAATGCACTACTTGGCACGGAGTGGCTATGGACTTTCTTACAAATGGCGTCCATTTCGTTATCATTCATACAATAATGTGTATTTCAATAACTTCCGCTGGGACCTCTTTTTATGTAAACTCTGATATAAATAAATGAATGATAACTATTTTATTTAAAAACGTCTCTTTTCGAGTCGTTTTCTATTATTACGATTGTGAACCATGAAGTAATACCCCAACCCTTATTCCGCTGCGTATAACAAAATTTGGGGGTGTTACACCTTTATGAAAGCTATTTAGCTATTAGGAGTAGCATCCTTAATAGGGATTTCTTCCTTCTACGAAGACTGCTTTTGTAGTGGTTTCGAGAGAGGATTCTCACAGGATTCTTACTTTTGTTAATCCTGCTTCAAATAGACCCACTGCAACTGCATTTGCAGCTAAAACCTTTAACATAAAAAGATGTTTAATGACAATAACAATAATAGGTGTTCAAATTCCAACTCTAATTTTAATAATAGAGACCTAATTCTAATATGAAATGTACTAATTGCAATAAAATTGGTCATACTGTTAATAGATATTTTAAAATTATTGGTTATGCTGCTGGTTATGTTAAAAGGAATTTTAATGCTTCTACTAGACATGTTACCAGTAACAATGCTTCTAATAATAATTTTGTTAATAATAGAACTAGCAACTCTCCTGTCTCTCTATCTAATAAACAACTTGCAAGACTAATGAGTTTGCTTAATGATAAATATGTCTCTTTTGCTAATGCCAATATGGCAAGTAAAAGTTTTGAAGGAACTTTTTTAGTGGAGGTGTAAAATTTAATCTAAATTTTGAAAATATTTTAAAGGGAATGAAAATTTCTTAATTGGAAAGTCTTGGTTGGATTGTGGACTCAGGAATCAACACTTGACTGTTTCTGCAAAAAATTTAATAAATGTTGTTGACATTTCAAATCTTGGTCTTACTGTTGTCATCCTAATAGTACTCAAGATTTAATCACTAAAATTGGAGATTTGAAAATTAATAATAATATCACTTTATATGATGCTTTGGTTGTGATTGAGTACACTGTTAGTCTTCTATATGTTCATAAGATTGTCAGAGACAGTAAGTTGTTTGTTGGTTTTGATGACAATAATTTCTATATACAGGATGTAAGATCAAAGAAGACTGTCGAGATTGGTAATCAATGCAAGGGTATGCTTGTTTAATGTAGCTAATACATGTAAGATTAGTTCTAATAATTGCATTGCTACCTGTTATGTGTCTAAAACGCGTATCAAGCACGTTAACTCTCGATAAATAGAACATCTACATTGTGATAAGGAATATCAATAATTTTTCCATAAGTTAAAAATACGTTGTATCACGAGACATAAAATAATGGAAATCAGTTAAAAGTCACACACTAACATGTATTATATACGGAGTAATAGCTTACATTGTTGTACACCAAGCATGGTTGCAGTAAGAAAGCGTGAATTTGGGCGACCCCTTATATTAGGACGAAGATACGCGTCTATCCCATCTCTTGCAGATTGGGGCCGCAACTGTGCTGCCTCTTTCATAAGAATTGCAGCAATCCTATTTTCCTTCTCCAAATCCATCTCTAATCTAATCCTCTTGTATAAATAAATTATAAACCACTATACTTTTCAAACAATCAAATATTCATTTCTAGTATTACTTCATCCTTCCTAAAATTATTGTCCTCAAACAAAAAACACAGTTTACGGTTGTTATCAATAAGCTTATAAAAATCATACATCAAACAATCACTTAAAATTTATAAAAGATGGGTTTTGAGTAGTTTGAGTTGAGGATCAAAACCCATAAACAGTTTCCTAAGAAGGTTAGTAATTTGACATAGTCAAATCATAAACTTGAACCCTAAACTACAGTAATAAAAATTTATAAAAATCATAAAGCAAGAAAGAAATGGGTTACCTTATTTTAACATTGACGGTGGCCAGATACGGCAGCGGTTTTCAGATGGCAATTAGGTTCTTTTGGATGCAAATAAATCCCAAATTACCAATAGTAATAAAACTAGTCCCTGCAGTATTAAGGAACGCACGTATTAGTAGTCTTTTCGTTAAGGGGAAGTTTTATCCCGACTTGGTATAAGGCCATTCCTAAGAATCTTGGCTTGATTAGGGCTGGACATAATTCAACCTTGGCATGAATAGATTGGCCTGGTTCAGTCCAAGTATCAATATGAAGCCCGGATTAGAATCACTTCTAGTCTAGCTCTATCAAAACTTACGAAGAAGTATCAGTATAAAATGGGGATAACCATATTTGTTATAAAATAAGCGTGTTTTCGATTTCTAAAAAGTTTTATTAGAAAAGCATGGATGTGACTGATGTCTCGCCTTTTCGTAAGAGTTCGTGGAGTTCAATCAAGGTTTATCAAGCCTTTCAAGATCCTAAATGAAAACTGGTTTTTAAGTTGGTTATCATGATTTTATGGAAACACAAACCAGTAACTAGTTGTGTGTTTTTTGCGTCCGTTGTCAACCAAGGGTGTCCAAGTTCGCACTATCATCATTAAGATGTAAAGATTCTAAGTTCACACCATGAACGAATTTGGGATCTTCTTTATCTTTTAACTTCGTAAATGTAATTTTTTTTGTTATGTTGTTTGCTCAGGAAGAGTCTTTAAAAATGATTTATTGATCCTAGACATTTTTTGCAGTGCCAATCATTAAATATCATTTATATTTCAGTCGCCCGGCATTTTTTGTAGTGGCGTATCACTGGGGCATCGCCTTAAGAGTATCACTCTCTCATCGAGAACGTTTAGTACAATGGTCAAAGAGAGTTTGAGGAAATAATGTTGGGCCAAAGAATTTGCCCAATTGCTTCCGACAATAGTTGAACATAAAATAACCTAAGTTAAAATCAATCACTGGGTGTTGTGTAAAGCTCTATTAATAACTAGCTTCAGGGACATCAAAAATCATCCGAAGATACAATTTACCTCGTTGATGCGGTTTAGCAAATAGAGTACCGGAGCTGAAGACAACATTCAAGTCAGTGAGATAAGACAAGGTTTCATTGACTCGTAATACTCTCTTTTAGTCACACACAAAAAAATAATCTTAGTATAAGGCGGGTACAATTGAAAGCAGAAATAGAGTGAGTTAAAGCAATTGCACTAATCTTAAAAAACAAGAACAATAGTTGAAAATGATGAATAGTTGACTTAATTGTTTACTAAGGTACATTGGAATTAAAGTCACATTTAGAATAATTAAATGGAAGATACATCTTCCACTAGATGTTTCACATATAACTTATTGCGTATATGTGACTTCACTTTACCCACTTATATATGAGCAAGTTTGTATGAGAGGAAGGGAGATATTCTCTAAACACAAAATACAATAATGTATGAATGTGAAATCATCTTTCTCTTCAAAGAACATCATTAGCTAGCTAGCAATTTTGTGTTGTTGATCACTCGTAAACCTCAACCTTGGCTTAAGTTTAGGACTAGGAGAGTTACTCAATTGTTATTCAATTAAGATAGTTTGTGTTATTTACTAAACATGCTCAAAATGTCGCATTTTATTTTTTTTAGCAAAGGGTTTCTTCGGTAAATAACATTACTCCAAAAAACAATTAAGTACAAAAGATGTGGGTAAAATCTCACATCTCAGCCCTAATCAGGTGAAACAAACGCACCTACCGTGCATCAAACCTAAACTAGCATAAGAATGAAATGTCAAACTTATGAGACCCAAACTATGCTATCTAAGTTGACCACGAAGACCAATGTAATAAGAATTAGCAAATGCCATTTGAGATTGATTCAAGCCACATTCATCAAAATCATCATCATCATATGGGTTTTCAGCATAATTCTCCTTCCATTGTTCATACAAGCTATTCTTTCCCACTCTACTACCACTTTTAGAAGCTTTGATAACCTTAGAACTCGTAGATGCCATAAAACTGGCAGTTTCATCGTAGACCTCCTCTACCTCATCATCACTATAATCATTTACCTCATCGTTAACCTCTTTCCCTTCAATAAAAGTGTCTACTACCTCGAGCAACTTATTTTCATTGTTCAAAGGCTCAAACGAGTTTTTAAGAGAAAAGAGATTGATTTTATTTGCCTTACCAATACTACTTTTGCTTGTTGATCTCAGGACATCAATGGAGTTTTTAGAAGTCGATGCCACATTTGTAGAATTATTATGGTTTATCTTTGGATAAACATTTGGCATTTTAGCCGGTTGTAGAGCTTTCAGATGAAAAAAATTTTAGTCTTCAAAGAAAGTGGTTTGGTATTTTTGTTGCCTCCATTTTGACCACCTGAGTTCTTCTTTTTAACTTCAATAAAACCTTCACTATCAGTTCCTGAAGTATGAACCTTGCCTTTATCCATCCCATTCACCACTTGTTTAGGAGAAACTTTGGGCAATCATCAAGCGAGTGACCATATCTCAAGCATGTACCGCAATGAGGGGGTTACCACTCGTATTCAATACAAATAGTCTCTTTCGTATATCCTTCTCCCTCAAGCATTGAAACAGCTACCACCAGATTATCTCTAAAATCATTACACACATTTATTTCAATCAAAGCTCTTGCATAGCTACTCCGCCCCCATGAATCCAAACACATGCTATTCTTATACGAGTTTAACATTATAGGAGTACCAAATTTCATGGCCATCAAGTTTAATCCATCTGAAGTGTATGCAACCAATGACACATCATGAAACTTGACCCAAATCGAAACTAGAGAAAATTGTTCATTTAAGAGGCTCACCAAGGGCGACCACTTATTAATAAAGATGGGAATTCCACGTATCATCCATGGACCATTACGAAGAATAGAATTAGCACCCTGAATCGATGAGAACTTAAAAAAGAAAAAACCATTCGCGTTCATAGTTACTTCCATAATACCATAGTTTTTTCAATTATTACGAACAAATCATTCAACAACAGGAAATGCAAGCCTTTTACCAATAAAGTATCCGCATAGTGAATTCCTTAAGCTATCATTAACCTCATGAACCGAAGATATAGGTAGATCAAAATCATAATCAGCATGATCTAGTACACTAGCTTCAAGTTTTCAAAAGTTAGCCTTTTCCGCAAATTTTGGCGTGGGTTAAGCTTAGTAGCATAAGTAATTGGGTCCTCATTATTAGGCGTACTGGAGGCTTCTTACCAACCTTCGCAGTATCAGTAGACTTGACATTCATGTCATGAGAACTTACAGTCACAGGACCTGGAACAGTAGCATTAATGGTAGTAGTCGGCTCAGTAGACACCTTGGTTGCAAACGATTAAGATTTTCCTCCAGATTTCGTTGGCTTTTGTAACACCCCCAAATCTCAGTACAGCGGAAGACTTAATCAAGTTTTCGGGGCATTACTATTGGATTGGTATCGCATACAAGTATAGTAAAAGATAATCATTTAACCATTCAAAACCAATCCCAAATTTGAATATTCAAAACATTTAATCCAAAAGTATAAATATTATGCCCAAAACATAGTTTAATAAAATAGGTCCCCATAGTTTATCAGAGTCAGAAATGATCCTTGAACCCCACCTTCTTGCCAAGCTTCCACCGATCATGTATTTCAAACATCTCTCAAATACCTGAGAAATCATGCTAAAAGGTCAACTTACGCTAGTGAGTTCATAGGTTTAAGTTCAACAAAATCATAGTGGACCTGTGAGAGTTGATTTGCTATGCAAGACCTAAGATAGATAAATACCGTTTCACACCCTGATCCTACCCGGATCTCTAATCATATCCCGCATCCATGGATTAATCGGACCCCGCGACTCTAGTCCAACACTGTCGTGGCAAAATCTAGAACAATTTCCAACCCCGGACTAGGTCGAGGTAGAAGTCTCTTCTTAGCTAGGTAAGGGTTCAACCTAGTCTAAGGCAACAACTACTGCACATCTATCTAAACAGTCAAGCATATAAGCAAATCCAAATAGTTTTAACGGTCCAAAAAAACAGTAGCATGATTCTCACCTCAATATAGTTAAAAACGTAGATAAAAGTGGGGCTATAAAACTCACCTCAAGCAATCAACGTACAAATAAACACTAGCAGACGATAACGGTAATCACGGCACAGCAACTATCGACTCGGCACAACCTATTAATGTAGAACAACTTTAATATATATATTCCTCAAAATTAGCGTTATCTACCCCAATATGTTCCATTTCTTTATTTTTAAAAATGTCTCGTTTCACCGTTTAATCCTAGTGTTTGGTATCCTCATGTGGGTGTATCGACTCAATATGATGTCATGAATGCACTCAAACAACCAATATGTTATGCTTGGCAACACAATATGCAACTCCATTCAACACAATATGTGACCCAATGCGACACAATGAGACGTCTAAGCGATAAGCTCCATAGTCCAATAAGTTTCGGAACAAACAGTAGACCTTATCAAATTCGTCAACTCGATAAACTCAATTATTCATTCGTATCTCTTATTATTCCATAAACCGGTTGCATCCTAACGAGTTATAAGGATAAGTCACCCATTAAAAAGGTTACCCAACGTACCTAGCGGGCTCTTATTAGATTCGTCAACCTAATTAGTTCGCTACCCACGTGGATCAACACTATTAATGTTAGGTTATCTGTAACCTATGCACATAACGTAAGTAAATGAATACTTGAAAAACTAGTATTAAATGCCCATAATTGGCATATATCGATAAACGTGAACTCGAAACATTATTTGTTTATTTATTAGAAAACAATTCTATTTTTTAGTCGTTAGTTTCTGTTTAAAATAGTAAATAACAAGATAATTCTTGTTATCGTTGTTTTTGGTACAAAAACCCATTTATTATTTATATTTCATAGCATTTTCATGTATATATATATATATATATATATATATATATATATATATATATATATATATATATATATATATATATATATATATATATATATATATATTGTCAAATTCCAATATTAATCTCATATCTTTATTCGTTTCGAGTCCACAAACACGAGTCATAATTTCTCGGCTTTTAATCAATCAATAGTCCAAACTATACTAAAGTCTATGTTACGGCTTTGTCGGAGTCAACTATTGACTAAAAAGTCAAAGTAACACCGACGTAGCTCAAAGTTGACAATATATATATCAAGTCCAATTTAAAAGTCATAATAACGCAATTTAATCCCAAACCAACTCAAAACAATCTCGCCAACCAATCAATCAACCAAATGTACCCGAAACCAATGTTATGACCCTAATGGTCATGACACGGTCACGGTTAAGACCACGTGAACCAAACAAGCTCTAGAAGCTTTTCGGCTCCACGCATCTCATCCAAACCTCAACTACATCAACCAACAAGCTACCAACTCGCGCCGACCCAGACCCGTGGCCCAAGTGGGTCACGTACGCAAGCCAAGGGCCACGTACGTGCCCTTTGTGGCTCGTACACCCTTCCACACCAATCAAACATCACCCAAATCCATCCCACAACATCCAAATCCAATCATTCAAGCTTCAATCACTAACCAAACACAAAACCCATCATCTATCTTAACCAAAAGTATGAAACTAAACCTAAAATGCATAAACCCATCAAATTGATACACCACATGCTTACCAAACACTATCTACATGTTTAGTTAGATGTTAATTAGACTTAATTCCATGTTTAAACCAAAAGCCCCAAATTTAGACATTAGGTCGAAACCCTAATAGCCCATACGTAGCATTTAAGAGCTTAAACAAGCTCTAATCTTTTTCCATTTACCTTATTCAAGCACCAATTGCAATATTAGATGAAAACCCTAAAAGTACGAATCTTAATCTTTAAATTTGAAGGTGTTAATGGAGGTTTTAGTGTGAGTATTATATATGGATAGAAAGAGGATGAAACGATCTACAAGATGGTGGTGGAGGTGTATGTTTACTTGCCGGAATTTGGCCGGAATTTGACCGGAGGTGGGGCGGCCAAATGGTGGTGTGGTGGCTAGGGTTTTATTTTTGGTAGAGAGAGAGAGTAGAGAGAGAAAGTGGAAGTGTGTGTATTTTTAGAGAGAGAAATGAAAGTAGTGAATGAGGTAGTGGGGGGGGGGGTATATATACTAGGAGGGGAGGGACTAAAAAAATAATGGTGGGAGATGGGAGGGTGGCCGGCCAAGGAGAAGGAGAGGGGTTGGGTTCGTCATTTTTCGTAAACTATCTCGTTTACCCATTCCCGAGCTCATATATTGTCCCCCGAGTGTCCTACGACGTTCATTCGACTTTCTAACATCGTTATTTATGTTTTTCCACGAGTTTTGACTATATATCTGTCAATTTTTGAGTTACGGTCTAAAAGTTACAATCTTTCTCGTTTTAGGTTTTTCTAGCGCCGAATCGAATAATGTCTACCAAATAAAGTTAAAACTCATACGATGACTCATTTAATAGTGAAATAAACCGTAAAAACCAATAGACGATATAAAATCAAGTCATGGTTTATAAAAATAGTGTTAAAGGCAAAGCTCGGTTTAGTTTAACGTAATGCGGTTACCTAAAATAGACTCCCTAAATTGCCAATTATCACAGCTTTCCATTGTCGTCTACGAACACAAGTTTGCCTTTCAGTATTAGCTTTCAAAGTTTCGAATCTTAGCATCCAAAGAGACATTGGTGTCTTCCTCACTGCTATTGATAGCATTCAAAGTTACCTCAGAAACATGGTTCTTTGTACCAACCTACCCCTCGCTAACAATAGCAGGCACATTACTTTTCAAGGTCGAACCATCCGTATTCGACTAATTACTCTCCTTATTATTGTCAATCATGCGTGTAACAATTCATATTTTGGGTTACTATTCATTTTACTATTTACTCCCGAAAATTTTTATTTCACATTCTCGTAAGTTAACCTATTTTCATGATAACTCGAGAGTTTGACACCCGTTGGTTCATTTTTGCAAATTTCACAAAACCATGTCTGAGATTTACGTTTAGGTTTAAATGAAATTTAGGCATCCCGATATGTCCATACAATATTAAAAACAAGATAAATATAGGTTTTTCACATCATACGACATTTTCATAAGTTTTGGATTTTTACATTTTCTGATTTTGCATTTTACGCGTTTAAAACCTACGGTTTTAGGTTTTTACGACTTTAAGCATCTTGATAGAACTTATCACTCATTTAATATGCTATTATAGAGTATACTGATAATATTTAACATATATATAAGTTTCATATTTTTAGGATACCCGGTTTTAAGTTTCGCGACTTTACGACTTACAAATAGCGATTAACGGGACCAAAAATCACTCCGTAACTTATGTAAGGCCAAGATTCATCCACATAGTCCCTCCCCCTTGTCCATGAACATGTATATGGTGGCCTTGGCGGCTTGATGAGAGCCATGGAATATTTAGAGCATCATGTGTTACATTAGGAGCCGTAGAAAGTCTTAAGGATAAAAATCAACCAAGTATGCATCATGTGGTTCATTCTAGACCATACCTTGGTGTAAACTAACCTCCTTAAGGCCCTATAAATACTCCTTCCCCCACTCTTGGTCGTTCATAACCTCACACATACAAACACTTTCATCATTTGATTTCCAACTTCAAGTATTATCCAAGAGATTCAAGCTACAAGTAAACTACATCAAATTCCTTGCAAGTTTAGGTGATCTTATTGAGTTTAAATCCACTCAAGTCACCTAAGATCTCATCATAATCCCTTCAAGAATACAAGAAGGTTAGAAGGTTGCTAAGGTGTGGGAGAGTGCCCAAATCCTAGTTCTAGTCCTAGACCTTGTTTATGTTCCTTTCTTATTGAAAGCCAAAAGTTTTAAGAAAGCCTAACACAATCTTGATCAACACCATTTACATGTTTTCTTAGTCTTAATCTGTGCTATATATGTCTGGTTATATTGATCATATAATGTACAAGTCCTTAAAATTCAAGTTTGAACTTACATATTGTCTTATATTATCAAATTAGTAAAAACTAGTCATATTATACATGTTTGAGCCATTAAACCATTTATCTATAAACGTGTATGTTTAAATATTGTTAGAGACAAGATTAAACCAAAAACTTAGCAATTTGAATAACCCGAAACGGACACACAAGTCAAAAGTTATGATAAAAAGAAGTTAGTGAAACTTAGAAACCTAAAAACTATCAAAAAGCCCACTATCGAGATCTGGAAAATTTTAAAGGCACTTCTGGTTCGATTGATCAAAAAGTTAAACACCAAAGTTGTCCGGAATGATGTTTTACATCTAACATGAGAGAACTCGGCTTGAAAACACCAAACAAGGGCATTTTTCTGCCTCAAATCGTAGGGACAGTTTTCGACGTCAAAATTTGGTTTTCAAAATACAGGTAATTAGGAACCATGTAACCAATTAATCTATACGTCACAAGAAAAATGATTTTTTTTCTTCATATTGAGCACTACAAAACTAGGGAGCTTCATGTGAGGGGTTTGATTTGGGTAAACGGATCGATGAGTTGCTGGTTTACAATTAAAGTGTCCTAGCTCTTCGAACATTTACTACATGACCTCTAGATTATGATGGCATGAATGGTAGTATGATATATACAAACTAAAACCGTTTCTATAAAAAGACATACACAAAACTACCAAGTACTACATCATGATCAATATATGGACGTATATAGGCTCGTTTATACTTTTACATCGTTATTTCAAAACCTAAGACACGATATGATATATCTAGGTTGTACGTAGAGACTTCCTGGCTTATCCACCGATTCGTTATACATTTGATATCATTAGCCTATGGTGAGTTTCATAGCCCCTGCTTTTATACATTTTGAATTCCTTTTTGGGGAGATACATGCTCAACTATTTTCATTGACTTTCACAAGTACTCTAAACTTTTAAGGATTACCATGAGTCATAGCCCCACCCTTACTCTTTTAATACTTGTTTTAAACTCTTTAGGAGAGATACATGCTTAGCTACTTTCAAATACTTTCCACTAGGCTAGATCGCTTTGTTTTCTTTCAATAAAATCCTTTATGCTATGACGCATTGTTTTCATATTTGGTAAGTATGCGCGTTCTGATTTCAATATTTGCCCTACTGTGTAGCTATTGTTATGTAATTATTATTGCGAGATTGCTAGTGGTTAGGATGAATTGACAATAATCTTTGGGAAGTGGCTCCCAGTTATCTTTGAGAAGAGGCTCCCGGTTATCTTTGGGAAGTGACTCCCCGTAGTCTTTGTGAAGTAACTCCCAGTATGTGTGGTTTGTGCATATAGGCATCGCCGTGTGATTTTATTTAAGTACTCGTATACACATATGTCTTACTCATACTATATGTTAGCATTAGGTTATTAACACATAGGTTGCAAGTTTTTTTTTTTGGGTAAAAGATCAAAGACCCGGTAAATATATTACTCCAAAAAACATTTAAGTACAAAGGATATGGGTGAATCCCATATCTCAGCCCGTTACATAGGCGAAAAGCTTACATAACAAGATACTTCCTATTCTCTATATAAGAAAATAAACCACTACACAAAGATAACATTAGACTCCTATGGAAATATAATTACTTCCTACCAAGGCCTTGGAGCTTGATACCATACGTGTCATAATAAGCATCCAAATTTCCTGGAAGACCCTAGACCTGATCCGCATAGTTATCATAATCATAGTCATCATAATCATCTTCACGATCATGACCACCACCAAAAATATTCCTCGACTCATCAAATGTGTTCACAACCTCCTCATCTTCACTATCAGAAACTACAATCTCTCCTACCTTAGTGAATTGGTTAACCCTCTTAGTAGAAGAAGTAGATGGGAAATCCTTATTATTACCTTGATAATCAACCTTTTTAATAGGATTACCATCATCATCAACAAGAGTAGCTTTCCCATCAATAAGAAGCTTTTCAAACTCCCTAATTTTCTCAACGATAGGGATAGGACCAACCTCGTTAGCTTCCATTGAATCACTCACAAGCGGATCTTGTGATACATTACCTGTCTTAAGCGACCCAACCTCCTTTGCTTCCATTGTACTACCAGAATCCTCTACATCAATAGGATTGCCACATTCATCAGAATCGATCGTATTAAGTGCAACAAAAGAATTAGATGTAGCAATCTTTGTCCCACTCGTACTAGCCACTTCAGTGGCTTTCTTCTTTGCATCATCCACCTTCTTGGGATCAGGGGGAGGCGCTTTAGGTTGATACCTAAATTTAGGACCTACTTTAGTAAAACATCCCTTACCTGGAACACTTGGACCACCATTCCTACCCTTATTCTTATTAATGACAGTTTGATAACCATCATTAACAATCTGTTTAGGCTGAGTAGGAGATGGAACAGATTTAGGGCAATCAATCAGCGTATAACCAAACAACTTACACGTATCACATCGAGGCGGTTTCCATTCGTATTCAACCCGAATCTTTTCTATAGTAGATCCTGTCCCATCAAGTAATGGTATCTCAACAGTGATGCTCTCTCTAAGAACCTGATCTGCCTTAACTTCAATCAAGCACCTAGCAAAACTACTTCGACCCCATGATTCCAAGCACATTTGACTAGTGTAAGAATCTAACATTTTGGGCGTACCAATCAATGTGGCTAGGAGGCTGAGACCATCATCAGAAAACATAGCAAGGGGCACATCATGGAATTTAACCCATATCGGAATATTAGTCAAATCCTCTTTAAGCAGATTAGTATTCAACGTCTAAGTTTTAAGAATAATTGGCACATTCCTAATTATCCACGGTCCGTTTTCCAGAACATCATCAACACCTTTACGAGTGGAAAACTTAAAGAAAAAGAACCCCTTAGCATTCATCATAACCCTTTGAATACCATACTTGGCCCACGTATTACAAATGTAATAATCAACAACCGGAAAAGCAATACGTTTACCAAGAAAATAACCATAAAGGGTGTTCTCAAATTTAGAGTTTACCTCCTCAATGACTTTCATAGGAATGGATAGATCAACCCCATTAGACTTTTTACTACATTCCAACCTATGAAAATTAGACTTGCGCTTCGTAGAATCAATTGACGTAGCACCCGCATATGAAACCGGATTCACACTCGGGGAGCCCGTTAGTTGGGGCTGATTATGAACTTTGGGAGACGAATTATAAACAACATTAGTACCATTGTCAGCATTCTCCGCATTCGTAACTTTAACACCGCGCATAATCTCTTCAAAGGTCTTACACGCTTCCAAAACGACCGGGTCAAGACCATAATTCGGCTCAGCCTCATTCCCACTCGTATCAACCGGATCACCATCTCCAACACTCCTATTAATGGAGGATAAGGAAACCCCAACAGATTCATGTTGCGAAACACCGGCGTTCCCAACATCGTTACTCTTTAATCGTTGCATTCGAGCATTGTTGGTCGTTATGGAAGCACTATTGTTGAGAAATCCTTTCTCCATCTCTCTAAAACCCTCGAACCCACAAAACCGAATAACACGTAAAGTAACTAGCTCAGATTAGCAGCAGACACCGAACCAAAAAAAGAAAACCCTAACTTAAGGAGTTAGGGTTTAACACGTTATTGCTTCAAGAAACTAACCCATAAGATGATCGTACCAAGTAATGTATAAATCGATTTAAAGGAAACCAACCTGATATGTATTAAGATGAGTATACCATGCACGTAGAACCAAATCACAAAAGAAACAGAAAGCGAATATATTTAGAATTAATTCACCGTGCCATGATAAAAAATATCATATAAACAATTAATTAAACTAGCCAACCCACGTTAGGGTGGAGCAGGATTAAAAAATTGTGAAAGTTATAGATCGACTTTTAGGGTATAGATGGGAGAATCGTATTCGCTTGTTTCGCCAGAGAGAGAGAATCGACTAGGGTTTATTAGCGTAGTTGTGCACATAGGTTGCAAGTTTTGTATGGGCGAAACTTGGAACTGAATGGATTTACAATGCATTTGATTTGGAAACATTCTTTAAAGGCTTTACATGTTAAACAAACTCTATGAACTCATCAACAATTGTTTTGACACTTTTTAGCATGTTTATCTCAGGTTAGTAAGATGATAGCTGATGCATGAAGCATAGAGTCGCACGACATAATTTGAAGACTTACGCTTTTATCATTTACCATTCAAAACATTTTATAAACATTTATGTATTATACTTTGGGACCTCATGTTTGTAACTATAAATTTGTTAATCGAATGGTAACTTTTCAAAACGTCTCATTTAGAGGTCGTTTTCTATAACTTGTACTTTGTATTATGAAGTAGCACCACAATGACACAATCTTCAGTTGCGACCATTTTGGGGGTGTTACAAGTCGTCCAACCCCTTTTCTCCCTGAATCCAAAAACCCTAGCTTGATAATCATACCATGCAGAATACCATGCGATACACCACAATAACTGTTACCCGATTAATTCCAAGAAACCCAAAGACAGTTCCACGTACAACACCACCTTGCAAATCCTAGTTCAATTTATATTCTATATCAGCTATAATCAAGACGCTTAGAACATATAAAAAAACAAATAATAACGGATAAGGGTAAACAAACAGGAACCCAGCAACCACAACACCAACGATTATGAAAACCCAATCAATAACCAAACCCGAAGCACAAACAAAACCCTAACCAACGAGCGATTAATCCAAAGAATTAATCACAACCAGGAAACAGAATAAAAATGGAATAGGATCAGATTAGCAGGTTAGGAGTGAAAGAAAAATGATCTTTTAGGAGTTTAGGGTTGTTCACCAATGTCACCACACAAGGGAGAGAAAACAGATTTTTTTATAGCACTGTCACATTTTGTTAGTTAAGTCATAAATGAATTGAGTCTTGTGTAAAATATAGATTTTAAACTTTGAATCTATTTTAAATTTTACACAAATTTTGAGACCAACAGATTCATTTACCAACTTCTAACTAAAGGTTACTAGAACATATGCTAATTGCTTGAGATTAAGGAGGTGTTTTACAACTACTTAATGAGATGATTCAATGTGATTCACCTAGTCGGTGAAAAGGAAGTTTGTTTGATATGAAAAATGTTGGCGCTGATTGGCCCAAATGTCTTCTGAGTGGGCCAGCTCAAAAAATATGATCTCCCATTCAGCATTTAGTGTACCTACGCATATATGCTTTGTTTTTATAGCTGCACTTTAATATGTATAGCAATTTATTTGGTTTACTAACCTCTAGCATTATTATAGAAAAGTATTGGTCAAACAACATGAAATGATAAGATATTTCGATTAGTGCATACAATATAACAATGATCCGTACATATAAATATGGAAATAAATCAAGTGCTGAACTCGATTTACAGACGTGTAAAATTGTATGTAGGTGGAATTTATATTTACATTTATAAACGTCGAATTTTTTTTATTTCATACGATACTTATGTGTATGTATGTTATATATAAATATCAAATTATGTGTATACAACCCTACAAACTCTACGTAAAATATGTGAAACAAATTATATATACTTACCACTAAATCATATAAAATGACATGCTAAAAAAAGTCATATAAAATGACAATGTTAATGTACTAAAATCATTCTCTCTTACAAACAACTATCAAACAATAGTTTTCAATCAGAACAATAATCATTCAACATCTTGATTCATTCAGCGTTAAATCATTTTTTTGTTTGGTGATTTTATTAAACAACACTAGCAAGTAGCTAGATAAAAAGTTACAAAGAGATCAAGCAAGAGTTACAAGAGTATATGGGATTTATGACCCCAAGCATTGCGATTTGTTTTAAAATGCTTGTTTCGATGAAGAATCCAAGAGTAGGATAAAACCTTGATCTCTTCTAAAAGTGTGTCTTTTCTTGGAGGTTTTAAGTCGAAGCAAACACGATTTTTAAAATTTCACATAACCCACATTGTAGTTTGAATCACCACGTCTAAGCAAGTCTTGATCTTGTTATGAAGGTTAACCGTATTACTCCAAGTCATAAGATTAGAAAGGTTTTTTGGATGGTTGGAAAGACCCCACCAGCCCGTGATCGAGTCCTAGAGGTGAGTTGCAATAGGACATTCGACAAGTAAATTTGGGGAGGTTTCAATGGCACCATCGCATACATGGCATCTAGTCGAATGAAGATCAATCCCGCGTTTATCTAAATTGAACCGGGTTGGGATTCTGTCTAAGGATATCCTCAAAGAGTGAATATTGATCTTAATAGGAAGATCTTTATTCCACCTTATTGCCACACCGTTCGATGAAAGAAGTGAATGTTCAAGTTGTTTCCTCATTAGAGCTATTATATAGGTTTTTGAATTAATGAAGGAGCATGACAAGTGGTCTGGAGTGTCTAAAATAACAAACTCACTTAACAATTCCAATAACCCATTAAATTGTATAGCTTCTGGTCCATCTCCTATAGGCCTCCTCCATTTAAAATTAAATTGTTGTAACCCATTATTGGAGCTGCAAATATCACGAATTGTACATTGTTTATGTAGCTCCAAAAAGAATAATCTAGGAAACATGGTTTTAAGACTGTTTCTCTAATCCACTTATCCAACCAGAAGCTAGAAAGAGAACCGTCCCCCAATTGTCTTATAAATATTGATTCTAGTGACGTGTTGGCACAAGAAAGCTGCTTGTCAAGACAAATAATTGTTTTCCATGGGATCAAAGGAGTCGAGTTAGTGTGAATGGAACCATACCCTCCTATTGTGCTGTGAATGGAAGTGATTATGACTTTTTCTGAGTGAAATCTCCACCACCATTTTGTCAACATGGCTAAGTTAGGCGCATGTAGATTATCAATTCCAAGACTACCACAACTAGATGAGGAGCAAACATTTTTCCAACCAATCCATGCGATTTTTGTTGCAATCAAGTGTTCCGCCCTAAAAGAAGTTACGCCTTAGTTTTCAAGATAATTAGTAACACATTTTGGAGCCAAAAAGAGAGAGAAGAAGTATGTACCAAGGGCTCCAAGCACCCATTTGAGAAAAGTGAGCCTACCACTATATGAGAGATTTCTAGCCTTCCATGAAGTTAATCTTTTATGAAAATTCTCGATAATAGGCTTCCAATTACATGCCTTGTTCATGTTGGCACCAATGGGGAGATCAAGGTACGAACACGAGAATGCAGATACTTGACAATTTAAGATGTTAGCAAACCTTTGTTTTTCAATAGCACTAACTCCAATACCTATAAAGCTCGTCTGGTAGCTCAAAGGTTTACTCAAACTTTTGGGGTGGACTACGAGAAGACTTTTTCTCCTGTAGGAGACATTAGAGCTATTAGGATTCTTATAGCCATAGCGGCGTACTATGACCATGAGATATGGCAAATGGATGTCAAAACCATCTTCTTAAACGGTCGCCTAGATGAGGACAACTATATGGCGCAACCTGAAGGGTTTGTGAATCCAAAGTTTTCAAAGCGTGTATGCAAACTTCAAAGATCCATTTATGGATTGAATCAAGCATCAAGGCAATGGAATAAGAGATTTGATGAGGAGATCAAGAAATTTGGTTTCACTCAAAATCTTTATGAGCCATGTGTATATCACAAAGATAGTAGGAGTAATGTTACTTTCCTTATCCTGTATGTCGATGACATATTGATCATGGGAAAAGACATTCAAAGTTTACAAGATGTAAAGTCATATCTTGGAAAGTGCTTTTCTATGAAGGATTTGGGGGAAGCAGCATATATTCTAGGAATCAAGATCTATCGAGATAGATCAAGGCGGTTGATTGGATTCAGTCAAAGCATTTACATCGATAAAATATTGAAGAGATTCAATATGCAAATTTTCAAGAATGGATATTTGCCGATGCAAGTTGAACATGGCTTAAGTAGTGAACTATGCACGTCAACACCTGTTGAGGCGGCACACATGAAGAAGGTTCCTTATGCTTCGGCTGTGGGATCTATCATGTATGCGATAAGATGCACAAGGCCTGATGTGGCGTTTGCACAAAATATCACCAGTCGATATCAACAGAATCCAGGTGAGAAGCACTGGCATGCTGTTAAGAACATTCTTAAGTATTTAAGGGCTACTAAAGAAATGTTTCTAGTGTATGGTGGGAATCCAGATGCAAAACTTGATGTTACAGGGTTTTGTAATGCGTCTTTCCAAACTGATAAAGATGACAAGAAGTCTCAGATGGGATATGTCTTTGTCATTTGATAAGGTTTTAAAATGTACCTGTTTGAGGGGTCGTTTAAGCCCTTATTTGATCACTTTTGTATCCGTTATTACTTAATATCGTTCCTTTTCACTTTTTAGGTCTCTTGAAGGCAAATTGCTGGAATGGCACTTATTTGGACGAAAAGGCGCTGATATACGAAGAAAAAGGCCAAAGTCAAGAATTGAGACACTCAATCTGCTGAAATACAAGGGGACGGCATCAGGTGTTAATTGCGACGCCGTCGGAGCACTTCTGTGACGGCACAGTAGCCAAATTGCTTATTTTCAAGTGATGCTGTCAGGCTTTAAAAGAGTAGGCAGTCGCAACTCAGACGGCCTAGATTCGATCCAGACGGAGTCAGAGACTGAAGGGGACGGCGTCACAAGCATAAGGTGACGCCGTCGCAAGACTAACGTGGCCAAGACGAAACCCTAATGACGGCGACCCGACGGCGTCACAAATCATAAGGTGACGCCGTCGCGATTGTAATCTTATATATAGAATCCGAATTTTTCAGTATTTGTGTGTAGTCTTTTAGAGTAAAAACCTAAACCGAACCAAGGCTGTCTTGTACAGTATTTTAGGGTTCCAAACCCTATCTTACCACAAGATAAGTGTTTTACTTCATTAATTCAATTATGTCTTCAGTTATTTGTATGTATGCTTGCATGTTCTCCATGTCCGGCTAATTTATTTGTGTGTTTTCTTAGGGAATATGAAACTTAATTATTGAATATTGATTGGTTTTCTCTTATCTTAATTGTTAATGAACTAGTAATGCGATAGGTCATTCGTTGTGTAGTTAATGCTTGATTAATCTTTGTGAACCTTAGACTATAACACCTAGAGTAGTTGTAGGCTAAACCATCCAAAGAATACCTTAGAGTTAGAGTTTATAATTCCTAGAGATTTTGTAGACGAGACCCTTTGGTAGTTTCAAAGAGTTAGGGATAAACGCATACCCTGCGACTTTAGACACACAACGCGATTAAGAATAAGGACGTGACAATTCAACCATCAATAGGAGATAATTAAGGAGTAATAAAACCTATGTAAACACATCTTTAAACTATCATACGAGCACACAATAATTAGACATAGACTACATACACCTTAGATTAGATAATTAGATAAGGAGAGTAATCGGTAGAAATACCAACCCCCAAATCCACACCCCGAGATTCGTACCTTTCCATTTTCTAAAAAATATAAAAAAGATAAAAAATAATCTTTCTCAACCCCAACCTTAGCGTAGTAACCTCTCACTAGCATTCCTATTCCCCTAGAGTACGATATCAATTCCCGTGGCTTACCCTAATACTACACTACAACGATTAGGTTCACTGCCTAGGGTGTTGAAAAACTTGCTCGCCGAAAAGGAAGTTCCTTTGACCCCGAACGACGCGTGTAGCGTTATCAAGTTTTTGGCACCGCTGCCGGGGAATAGAATAGCTAGTTAGTAGTCCACCTCGTTTAGGTTTCTTTGCTTGATTCCTATCAAGTAAAATTTTCTCATTTTTTAGCTTCCTCGTAGTCTATCCCCCTCTTCGTGACTTTTGTTCGTAAACCCATCACTTTTCATCATGGAAAGTGATAATTCGCCAAACAACACTTCACCACCAAACAAGTACCCACCACTTGACCCAGCCTCTGCCAACCAACTTCGAGCTCGAATTATTAGTGAAATTGGAGAGCTTAGGAAACTAAATAGGATGATTGAAAATACGCTTGAGGAAGCCCTTAAGGAATCTACTCACCCTTTAGATAGTGATTCGACCTCAAGTGATTCGGATGATGACCTAGAAGATGGATATTATAAGGTGTTAGAAATTATGGAGAGTAGTAAGGAGGAGGAAGAACTTAGGGAATATTTCGATTCAAACCCTAAAGGGAAGGAAACCGCCTATCACTATAACGTGGTTAACTTCCCAAGACCACCTTTCGAGCCTCGCATAAGAAAGGGAAACCCTAAAAACATCAAGATACCGTGTATGATTGGATACTTATATAGGGATCACACTTACATTGACTATAAGGCACCCATGAATATAATGTCTAGACTATATTACAATTGGATCATGAACAAAAAGCTAGAACCTATGAGGGACCCCTTTCGCCCTAGGAAAGCAAGTAACTATGTGGGGAGGGTTAAAGGATTGCATGTCTTCATAGGTAACTTCACATATAGGTGTGATTTCATGATCTTGGAAAATGTTAAGGGCATCATTGATGGGTTTTTAGGAGATGTGATACTTGGGAAACCATTTATAGAGGGGTCTAAGATGGTTTATGATCGAGAGGAAGGAATAGTCGAGTTCTCAAATGGAGCCGAGAGTGTTAAATATATAATGCCCCACAAAAACAAGAGGTTTGAGGGTATGGATAATTTAGATGTGGATAACATTCCGACATTTGAAGTAGACTGGAAGAACAAGGTTTACTACACTGTTTGTCTTGAACTAGGCCCTGAATATATTCGTGGTGAGAGAAGGGTTAAGGAGATTGAATGGGCCTCTAAGATTATGACAACGTAAGAGCACGACTACGAGTCTAGCTACAAGACTCATAAATAAAAAAAAGCGCTTCATGGGAGGCAAGCCATGCTTAATTGTTTGCTTGTTAGTGTCATATATCTTTTATTGATTGTTTATTCTCATGTTTAAATTTGTAAAAATGCTTTATTTTGTTTTTAACCTCGTCTTAATTGCATATAAAGGTATTTTACATAAAGGATAAGTGTAGGGAGGATTACACACGTTTTCAAAAGAAACGTAAATATGAGAATTGCAATTAATTAAAAGATATATATGTGTGTTTGTTCGAGTCAAATGCTTGTATCGAGTCATAATGGATGTGTTGAAAACACAAAGACCTTGATAGATCTTAAGCACTCGGAGATCGTTAGTATTGCCTATGTAATCACAAGCAAACTAATAGAAGATCTCTACAACTCGTATTTTATAGCGGAAAGTAAATACAAGTTATAATAACTAAGAACTCTTTGATCCTCTATGGATCTTTTGATTATAGAAACTCTATGTTTCGGATATTTTACAAGGCTTGAATGTATCTATTACAAACTATTATGGTTCCTTATATAGGCAAGAAACCCTAATGACTCACGAGCGTTTATAACGTACGCTCCTAATACAAACATAGACCAAGCATGCATCTAGACAACCATGCAACTAATCATATTGTTTTACTAATGATATTGTTTATTCTGAGTAAGCTCTATATCATACGGCGCCAACCTATTCTTCATACGGCGCTGACTTTTCCTGCATACGGCCTACATACGGCGCTTATCTTTCCTACGTGGATTCGCACTATCAGCAGAATCACGATCTCAGCGTTAATACTTCTGCTGAAGTCTAACTTCAGCAGAATCCATTCTTCTTCGGCAGAATCTCTTCGGCAGATACTTCGGCAGAATCAGTAGTTTACCTTAATTCCCAACAATCCTCCCCTAAACTGGAATTTGACTAGGTTAAGTTCCAGTTTCCTTGATAGATCGTTAATGCTGTTGAGGATTGTACCATCTTATGATAAAAATTTCAAACAAGATCCTCCCCATAATTTAAACACTTCTGAGCTATGAAGGTCCAGTTTCTTGAGGATCAGCAACAAAGATTCAGAAGAAGAACATCTCTATGATGACTGAACTGTGAAACACCAGATCTTTGCAGCAACATATGACATCATGTACTTCAAAACATATAAGTTTCATACTATTCTCATCACTTCCAGGTGTGTTAACTCCTGTGAGAGGTGAATCATTGAAAATAATGGGTTTGATGTCTCTTTACCAATAGCCATCACTACTGGAGTAGCCATATGTTTGAGTTCGAAAACTATGGTACATAGATAACCATCTGATTTATTGGCAAACCAGCAACCATATAAACGGATTTGACTTGTCTTTACCTGTAGCCGTTTGCTCAGGACTAGTCAATTCTTAGTATTGGTGAATTGAGAACCAAATATGGAGTCAGTTGCCTTTACCACATTCCATATTCATGTGGGCTAGCCAATTCTTGGATTCCAAAAAGGAATAGACCATGGTGAATTGATGACCATACAACCCTCAGCAGTTAAGCATGGGTGGTTGTAGACCCTATGATTTTGAGCAAACCATTACAGCTATCAACAAATTTGTTGTGTCTTTACCAAAGCTGTACCCTTTGGACTAGCCAACTCTTTGACATACACAAGGTACATCAGGTGAGTTAAAAACCATCAGAATTGCACAACAAACATCCTGCATAAAAGTTAGTTTTTTTTTTATTTTTTATTATTATTATTTTTTTTAACTAAAAATTTGAAAAATAATACAGAAATTGACACATAACACATATAACACAGATTAATTGTAACAAAACAAGGTAGTGCAGAGAGTACCAAGTGCCATGATTAGGATGAGGATGAGGCCTGTTGCTGTTGTAGAAGTTGAGTCTTGATCAAACCCACCAATGTTGAAGCAGACAGTCTTTCATTGCCCACTGGATCTGGAGGAATCTCCAATTTCTGACTAAGCATCCATTCCATAAGTCTCTTGGGCAATGGATACTTTCTTTCAGCAAGCATACAGACAGTGATTCCACTCTTAGTCTCAAGCACATGCACGCGAGGGAGAGGATAGAATCTCCAGGACGCAACCTTCCACCGATGTGAGTTTTCCCAAATGGAATGTGCTTTGCTATTGGGAGAATGAGAGTTTAACAGGACTTGAAGATCTCCTGGTAAGAACATCCCAGAACCTTGTGGTTCCTTATTGCAGTAATGGGAGGTAACACGAGTGTACAGAGAAATCAAGTCTGCCCTGTCTACCAAGTGTAGAATTTCCTTCAGAAAGGTGAATTCCATTGAAGTGGAGTCCCTTCGATGAATGACATTCATCTCATCATCCTTCAGTTTCCAATCGACCAACACATTTTGATCTCCGTCAGGAAAATCAGCAGCAGAACCCTCTATAATGAAAGTTGATTCATCAGCTTCAAGATCCAAGGGATATCTTTTTGCCATTCTCTTCTTCCTCCTACCAGGCTTATAGATTTCCCTAGAGGGAGCATTTTCATCTTGAACATTTGTGGTAAGGCTTGAAGAGGTAGGGGGAGACTTAGTTGGAACACGAAGTGCATTCATCCTGTGGAGCACCTTTATTGCCCTTTTTGTTTTTATTTCAGCGAGATCAGCTTCCTTAACTTTAGAATCTTCTAGTGTGACAACGGGTGCCACTGATGAAGTGGGAGCTGATACATCAGGTGCTTCAGGAGAATTAGAAGATGGTTCAGTAGATGGACCCTTGTCAGTAGAGGAAGCAACTTCAGCAGATGCTTCAGTAGAAATGACTGGAGAAGTCGCCTTGGGTGGAGCGTCATCAGACTTGAGTCTTTTGGCTTCTTGAGCAACTTCACTCTCAGCAATCCTTTTCAAGTTGGTAGAATGTGTTGAAGATGATGATTTGTCCCTCATGATCTGGTTATATTTGCGAAACAGGACATGATCAGGAAAAGCCTTGACTTGTTTCATTGTTAAGCCAGAGTTGTACATCGAGCATTGATTTTTCACCACCATTCTCATTTCAGATTTAGTAGGAGGTTTCTCTTTGTTCTTCTGAGCTTTGATGGCTCTCCTTTGTGCAATAGCTTATTGCTTCCTTTGTCTTCCCTGAGCCATCATTTGCTCCACATAATTGTCACTGAGGAAATCTCCACCTAGTATACTTTGAGCAAGAGAAGGTCTTGAAATGACTTGCTGAGTTAGAACATCCCAGTGTTCAGCAGGCATCTGAACCCGCATTGCATCCAGTTCTCTTCTTCTCTCAGGAGTTAAAGATGAAAAGTCCTCTGTTTCAAGTTGTTGAGCTAATAATGCACTTTTCTTTGACTTTTCAAACTCAGCCAATCTACTTGCTTGTCCTAGTCTTTCCTCCTCACTTACCAGGTCTGGACCAAGCTCATCTTCAGTTATTACATCTTTCCCTTTATCATCAGGCTTCTTAACACACTCATCTTCAGTTATATCAACGACAGGGACCTCAGTAGCAATACCCAGGTCATCTGTAGGAGAAACATGTTGATGCAGATTATCAACTGGATCTGGTGAAGATGAAGGGCCTGTTGGTTCTAGAACAGATGGAGATTGACCATGGTCTGAAGAAACATCCTTCATTTGCACATCAGAAGATGCAGCCTTATCAGCACTAGGTTCCTTAGAAGCTTCAGAAGAAACCTTATGTAAATAAGATCTCTTTCTTCTTTTGTAAAGAACATGTTCCTTCTTCTTTGAGGAAGCAGCAGCTAATGATGAAGGATCATTAAGAGAAACATCAGCCAACATATCCAGAGACTCAAAATGAGGTACTTCTTGTTCTTCATCAGAAGAAACCACAAGCTTCCTTTTGGAGGCCCCTTTAACTTTGTCCTCTAATTCCTTGACTTGATTCTGCAGTTCTTCAATCTTACTCCCAAGAGAAGACTTGGTCTCTGCAAGCTCCTTTTTCAGACTAGTAACCTCAGCAGCATACCTGTTGACAAGAGCATAGACAGATGAGAGTGTAATAGGGTCCTCAGCTCCACCAGCAGATTGCTCTGTGGTAAGGGGAGCTTCATTGGACCTTTCAGTAGAATCATGGTCATGCTCAAAGTGAGGAAGATCTTCATTGAGAGGATCCCTAACAGGACTTGGTGTGGGTAGTCTATTAACATCAGACTCATCAAGAGTAACTTGTGTGGGTGGTGGACTGGGACAAGGTGGCTGGTCTGGAGCAACATGAGTTGCTTCAACAGTTGATGAGGGGCCCTCATCAATGTTAACTAATGGATTACCATCAGTAGCAACAGGTGAAGAAGGAGGATTATGAGCCACATTCTCCTCATCAGCAGCCTCATTACCTTGGGGCAACATGGCTGCTAGCAAGGGATGATGTTCCCCCTGAAAGTGGGTTCTCATGGTTGCAAACAATTTAGCAGTTAAAGTACCTATAGGATAAAAAGATTGGGCTTGGGTAGTGGTGTCTAAAATTATTTGCAGAAACCTTGGGTACATTAAAAATTTAGCCTTTTTCTTTTGAATATTTTCAACCATGTTTTCAAAAATATACTTAGAAAAATTGAAAGTTACCCCTTGGGAAAGACACACAATACCATATCCTAGTTGGGTAGAGAACTGGTCCCATCCTCCAGTCTTGTTGCTTATGCATTGAAGCAGCGTGTGAACCAGGAACCTCCACTTTGGGCAAAGTTCCTTCTTCAGCCACATATCAGTTCTTGTTCCTCGATAGCCAATTGCTCTTAGCCCAGTAAGCACTTCTTCCTGATTAGAGTGAAATTCTCCATCAGCATCTTCCAAGTGAAGCTTCATCCTAATTAGGTCCTCTGTCACTATGTGCTCTGTTTCATCAATCACAGCCCTAATCTCTGTCTCACTCCTCTTCTCAGCAGATTCCCAAAACTGAGTAACCAGTGATTCATATATCTCATTTGGAGAATGAGTTAGAGCATAACAAATCTTGGACCTTTTCAAGAATTCCACCATTGGTTCGTACAATTCATATCCCTTGCCATTTCCCAGAAATGCAACTTTGTTGTGATCATGTTTAAATTCAAGAGCCATGAGAGATATGAGTTTTTAGGGTTATGTTTCTCGTAATGGTGAGTGTTTGTGGATGCAGGATGAGAGGGAATTGGTTTGTTCTGAAGAGAGTGATGGTGGATTGATAGTTTTTGCCCAAATTATAGTCAAAGAAAAATGGACCGTTTGGTTGACTGTCGTTGACGTGTATTGCAGCTTTGACCCAACCTAAAATAACACTTCAGCAGAAACACATGGTGAATCTGCTGAAGTTATAACTTCAGCAGAATGCATCAAAGATAAGAATATCTTCGGTAAGTTTCTAGAATTACTGTGCCAACCACTCGCATTAATACTCATTGAACCTCGAACCCGTCTATAAAATGATCCCAATGTTACTCATCTCTTCATCAAGATCCCCAAATATTTACCACAAACCCTAGATGCAAAAATAAACTCTAATCAACAAAATTGTACCATGAATACCAAACCTGAGATCATAGATCTCACAGCATCTTCTTCATCATCATCAAGTGGTGATTCAAACCCATGGCTACATTACTTTCCTCAACCCTATCCACGACCAAATAAATCACCCTTTCTCCCTTCTTCAGAAGATGATGGTGTAGTGAATCCAAGTGAATCTGCTGATGATTCTGATGACTCTTATAAGGAGGGAACATCATACTCCCAACCTCCAGCACCTCGGCCTCAACAAAGGCCTCGTGCCAGGAATCCGCCACTCTACAAAGATAGAGAGGTGGTTCTTGGTCTCACTGCGCCATCTTTTGGTGCATCAACACACATCGTATAATAGAAGGGCTTAGGAAGGGTGGATGAGATGCATTTTGGTTGAAATACATAGATGAAGCACACAGGAGACGTTATTTTTCTCCGTCATCATGCGTGGTCATCGTCATCATCAACGTTTGCATCAATCCATCCTCTCCATTTTGGTCCTTAGCATCTTCGTCGTACTGGTCATGCATATCCAGCTATCTAGATAGACGGAATGGGTGGTTATGCAAGACCCACAAAAGTAAAGCCAGCATCTAATTCATATCCAACATTCACTTAGATGTTGGAATGGATGATATGCACTAGATTAGGATTAGCTTAAGTGTATAGCTCGTATCTTGAAGATGCATTTGTAGTAGGTTGACTTTATGTAAGCTGTAAACTGTTTCTTGAATGAATGAATGAGCAATTTGACTTCAATTTCTTTTCTTTAGTATTATAACTTCAGTGGAATCAAATTGTTTGCTTCAGTACTTTTGATTTCAGAAGAAACAAGCAACACTCTTTTAGCTATCTTGACCATATACTAATGAACCACACTTGATGAATTTGATCTTGATCATGGGATATACAAACTGCAATCCAGATAAGGAACAGACAAAATGCAGTACAGACAACTGCAAAACAGACACAAAAACACACACGAACAACACAAAAACAAACAAACTAAAGAATTATTAGACAGTTAGTGTTAGTAAAGAATTCTGAAAAACAGAGGTTAAAATGCAAATTAGAGAAAATCAAAAAGATAAAATATATTAAATAAACGCTATCACTATAGGCAAAATGATGTTTTTACAAGCCTAATGATAGAAGAAAATTTATAGAAAAAGGAAAACTATTTATAGAAAAATATGACACAAAAATATGCAGAGTTTGCACAAATCCTCCCCTGAGGCATATGCCTCCCCGGAGGCCTATGCCTCCCCTTAAACTATGCAGTCAAGGGTTTAACATTCCAATATTGACCACAAGGTGTTGAAACCTTGGTCCATCAAAAGCTTTTGTTAACAAGTCTGCCACATTATCATCAGTATAAATTTTAGCCACTTTTATCAAATGTTTTTCATATGCATCTCTTATAAAGTGGTGCCTGATTTCAATGTGTTTTGTTCTACTGTGAAAAACTGGATTTTTGACTATGCAGATGGTACTATGATTATCTATATGAATTGTAGTGTTCATGAAGTTGTACCCATAGTCCAGCAATTGGTTTTGAATCCAAAGGACCTGTCCACAGCAATTTGCAGCAGCAACATACTCTGCTTCAGTAGTTGAGGCAGCGACAATGGTTTGTTTCTTGCATTGCCAAGAAATCAACCTCTTGCCAAGAAATTGGCAGCCTCCAGTTGTGGATCTTCTATCCAGATTTGCACCAGCATAATCACTGTCACTATATGCTTCCAACTTGAAAGGAGACTCTTTTGGGTACCAAAGGCCTAAAAGAGGTTGGCCTTTGAGGTACTTAAAGATCTTCTTGACAGCATTGAGATGGGAAGTAAGTGGTGTGACTTGATGGCGAGAACAAACACTCACAGCAAAAGTAATATCAGGTCTTGAAGCTGTTAGATACATCAATGAACCAATCATGGACCTGTACAGATGAACATTCACAGGTAGATCTGGTTCATTATTTGCTTTTGTCTTTGGAGCTTCATAAGGAGTTGTGGCAGTCCTAACACCTTCCATACCAAACTTCTTCAAAATGTCCCTCACATATTTATCTTGACTGATAAAGATGCCATCTTGTTTCTGCTGAACTTGGAGACCCAAAAAGAAAGTAAGCTCTCCCATAGCACTCATCTAAAATTCGCCCTTCATTAGTTCCTCAAATTCCCTGCACCAAGCTTCGTTTGTGGATCCAAAAATAATGTCATCCACATAAACTTGCACAAGAATGATGTCTGAGTAATTTTTCTTGAGGAACAGAGTTTTATCAATAGCACCTCTCCTGTAACCATGCTTCAGCAGAAATGATGAAAGCCTAGCATACCACGCTCTAGGTGCCTGATGTAAGCCATATAGAGCTTTAACAACCTTGTAAACATGATGTGGGTGATCTGGGTCTTCAAATCCCTTGGGTTGAGTGACATAAACCTCCTCTTCAATCTCTCCATACAGAAAAGAACCATTAACATCCATCTGGTATACCATGAAACCCATGTAAGAAGCATAAGCCAAGAAAATGCGAATGGCTTCAACTCTGGCAACAGGTGCAAACACTTCATCATAATCAATCCCCTCCTCTTGTCTGAATCCTTAAGCCACTAATCTTGCTTTGTTTTTTATCACAACACCCCGAGCATCTCTCTTATTCTTCAAAATCCACTTTGTCCCAATGGCATATTTGCCATCAGGAAGTGGAACCAAGATCCAAACCTGCTGATTGTGAAATTGTTTCATCTCTTCTTGCATTGCTTCTAGCCAGCTTGAATCGTTAAGAGCTTGAGAAACACTTGTTGGTTCCACTTGAGAAAGAAAACAAGCAAACAGACAATGCTTAAAGTCTGTGTGATTGTCTCTTTGCTGGTTGGAGACATAAGAGAGAAAAGTAATCTGTCCAAACTGAGGACTGGTGATAGCCCTTCGAGTTCTAACAGGTGCTAGAAGATCACCTATAATGTTGGATTGAGGATGAGCAATGTTGATCCTCTGAGTAGCAGAGGGGCTGACTTCAATGGATGAATCAAGATTAGTGATAGTTGGTTCAAATTCAGCATCATAAGAGGGTGAAGTGAAGATGCCAGCTTTGGTTTGATGATTTCCAAGATCGAAGGGTTTTGGAAAGCGTGTGTGAGGTTCTCCAAAGTCTGAAGACACTTGAGAAGGAACATGAGAAGAAACAGCATAGCCTTCAGCAGATTTGTGGATGGTAGGTGTGACAGAAACATCTTCAGCAGAAACATGGTTTCTACTGACTCCTTCATTAGCAACCTCTCCATTCAGTTTCTCTGCTTCAAGCTTAGCAGCAAATTCTTGAGTCTGAAGCCTAACAAGGTCCTCAGCATAATGTGAGTCATCTTCATCACTCTTATCAGCAATATCCTTGGAGGTGGTACCTGCAATATTGTTAGGGGAGAAAGAATGTACAAGTATAGGTTGCTCATCATCTTCAAACTCATTTTCAGAGTCATCATCTAAGGGACCTGCATTGTTAGTGGGAGACGCTTGAGGACCTGCATTTTGGTTAGCCAAATGTCTAGTGTAACCCAAAGAATCAATTAAGTAGTCAAGGTCAAAAGACCACGTATGACCCTGTCCTTGAACATTATGCTTATCTTCCAAAAATCTCAGGTTCAACGTCTCCTCTATCTTCTTGGCTTGCAAATTGTACACCCTGTATGCCTTACTATGAGCTGAATAACCCACAATATAACCATCATCAGCCTTTTCATCAAACTTTCCCAACGGATCACTGGTGTTCAGAATGGTCACTTGACAACCAAAAGGTTTTAGGTAGTGAATGACAGGAACCTTCCCAAAGAGAAGTTCATTTGGTGTTTTGAGTTGAGGTCTAGTAATGGAGACCCTGTTTAGCACATAGCACGCTGTGCCA